>JANHGN010006464.1:7095-19463 GCA_024605025.1 Megaceryle maxima | reverse complement strand
TGACGAACAAATGAAATGTAGCAAGGACACCAACTACAAGACACACCACATGCAACCTAGGGAGCTGGTGGCCTGAGAAAGTGACCTCCATGGCTTCTTCCTTTAGTAGGTGTGATAATTTAAGATCCTGCCTTGTAATCCTTCCATTTCTGATCAGGAAGCCACCCGTCCCTCCCACCTCCCAACTGTTACCCAACAATTTTTCTTTTTGTGCAGTAGAGAAAGTCAGCAATCACAAAATGTGCAAAACATACAACAATTCACACAAGCCCTTGCAACATGAAGACAATTGCAGGCACTGTTTCAGCATGCAAGCACTGAACAATAAATAACTGTATCTACAACAAGTAACATAACAGGAATGGGACACTTTGAATTATTTATAAATACAAGGAGGAAAGGGAACAAGGAGCATTTGGGGGATATAATTTTTCTTCCCCACCATTGCAAAAACATTTCACCACTGGGCCGTTCTTTGTCAAGTGGAAGGTCAGTCACTGCACACAGGACAATGCAACATGGGATCCAAGGGATGCTGTAGGCACTGCCTGTGGGACAAGCACAATCTGCTTAGCAGAGTTCAGCAGCAATACTGCTGTTATCTTCATTCACAGCAGCATCTCTTTGTTTCAGACCTGGCCTTCTTCCTCTGCAGCTGGCACTGGCACTTCAACTCACCACAAAGAGAAGTGACAACCATTTCAAATTTCACATACAAACAGCAGAGTCCATGGAAATCAAGTGCTGTGTTTTGCACAGCTCAGAAGTTCTGTCTCTTTTTTTTCTCCTTTGAAGGACTGTTGAATATTTGCATTAATCCACAACTACTAGCACAAGGATCAGATCACAGATTCAACCATTTGTATTTAAACCATGTGCTGAATCACTGAAGACAGGTATTTTTCTTCCCCTTCCTTCATGTCTAGATTAGGTAATTTACAAGGTGCAGATGATTTTCTTCAAATTCAAGAGATGCTGAATGATTTTTCTTCATCATAATGGTTTCTCCAGATCTGAGGTTCCAATTCTCTTCCCCAAATAAAGGAGTAAACTAAAAGCAGGGGGTTGAGGGGGAAGAAGAGAGAAAAAAGACTTAAAGGGTTTTGCTGAGACAATGTACTGCAAGGTTTTTATTAGGTCAAAGAAAATATTTAAAAAATAGGCTTAGGATACAATCCAGTTGATGGATTTCCTGCCCCCACCTCCCTGCAGTTATCCTGTGCAACAGCCAACTACTGATAAATAAGCCAGAACATAATCATTTGGGGTCAGATTCTGCCTATATTATTCTACTAGCCTTAGTCTGAAAACCAGCCTACTGGCCCCAGAAAGTTCAATTTTTTGGCTATGAAGTCAGTCATTTGAAATCGAAATCAATCTGGCTCAATACAATTCAATGTGACAGGCTCTGCATCCTGTGCACTTCAACATTTTGATGTTCCCCCAAATCTTAAAGCTTTGTGGATTTGTTTTAAGTGAACATAAAACCTTGTGCACAACTTCTTTTCCACAAAAGCCCACATGAACACGTAAGTGCAAAGAGGTTTTTTTCTATCCCTGGGCCAAAGCAAACCTTGTTGGAGTAACGCAGAAGGGGAGGTGAAGGTGTCTCACCCCAATGACTCTGTTCACCATGAAGAATTATGAATTTAATTTATTCAGAATATAGAAAGGGACATATAATCCCTATACTTAAAACATATCTACTATTCATTCAAACAGAAGTCTGCCTCATTTCTTTTCACATTGCAATGCACCATGCATGAACAATTCCATCCTATATTCCTTTATAAAAATTGATTATTCAATGAGAAAATCAGCCTTTGGATGCTGAGATTGTGCTTTGCTTTTTCACTATGAAGCTATACTAAAATGACAGCTTCCAAACCATCATCAGCTCATCACAGTCATTTCTGGCAGCACTGTTAGAATTTTAGAAGGCAAACCCTGTATCATTACAATGCAAATCCGCTCTAGTGAACACTCAGTTCGTTGGAATATATCACACCTCTTTCAAGCTGTGATGGCTAAGAAAAACAGGGAACACTCAGAGGAAGCACTACTGACTACGTAACAGCCCAAAGCATCAAGCCTCTTTGCAAATGTGGGCTTGAAACACACTCTCCTCATTAGGTCTAAAAAAAAAGGTCTCTGCACTTAGTGTTGTTTAGTCTTTTCTAGGCATTCTTCAGCATACCATCCTGTTCTTCCCATTGAAACAGACTGCCAACACTGAGGCCAAAACAATGTTCTCTGTCGTGGGATGAACTTAAAAAAAATAAAAATAAAAATTATAAACAACTCTGAAATGGAAGGAGGAGGGGAAAACCCCCAACCTACTCAAAAGCCCTGGATTTGAAGAACGAGACAAAGCAGACTGAAGTCTTCCCAAAAGCTGTCAGACTGGGGCCACACAGCGCCATGAAAACAGAGAGTAATCAGAAGTAATTTCCTTTTTGTCCCTCCCACCCACTGACAAAGCAGCAGGAGTCAGTAGGAAAAAACACTACTTGCTGGATGAGCACACAGCATTGGAGAGATTTCAGTATACAGCTGCATTCAGCCACTTATCTTGCGTGTTAGTTAAGCCAGTTATCTTGTGTGTTAGAGAAGCTAAAATAATGGCCTTTTAACAAGGTATTTTGGAGCAAAGGAAAGCTTTTTGCGCCGTTATATTCTGAGGACTCTTTTTCAAAAGAAAACACTCCCCCCATATACTGTAAACTTCAGAACAATTAAGTCTCAGTCTCAGAAGAGTAAGTCAATATTTTTCTTGGCACAGACCTGAGTCTGGGCATTCCATATTGCTGCTCTGATAACACTGAGAACTGATGAAAGTCAGTAATAATAAAAATTAACTGAAGACATCAAGATGCTATTCCCAGCAAGGGAGGAAGCCACTGCACAGAAGTAAGGGCTTCCATTTGCTGGCTGTCAGGGGTGCAACTACTCTCAGCACCCAGGATCTGCTCAATCTCTAGGATTTGCCTCCCTTCCCAAGAATAAATCTTGGAAAAATGAAGCAAGGAGAGGAGAGAGGGTGGTGTCTTCAAGACAACCAACCACCTGAGACAAGAGCAGCCGATGGCACAAGAGTGTCCCATTTCACGCTAAATTTCCAAGACAACCTGCTGTGCTTTGCACAGGCCCAACCTTGTATTCTTTACTGAAAACTCCCAGCCAGCTGAAAAGACAACTATAGGATGAATCCCCAGTGTATCATAGAGAAAGTAATTTATTTACTACCCTACATTTCTAGGTGTATACTTCTATCTATACTGCTCCAAAGACATCTGGGTTTCATGTTTACTGCAGGAGTCAGAAAAATGTCTCCAGGTGCCAAAAGACACTAGAGAAAAAGACCTATCACAAGGAGAAGAACCTAGGGAAGTCTTTATACACAAGCTGTTCTTCCTATTTTCTGAAGACCCTTGATCAGTCTGGACTTTGAGGTATTTAGATGCAAATGCAGAGCTAGTTACTGTAACTGTATTTATTTGCCTTGTTCCTTCTAACCATCATGGTTACAGTATGGCCTGTTCAAATCCAAAAAGAAATTATCACTCACAGGGCATGGATTATTTAGGATTCAGCATGACACTGTATTTGTTTAGTTGGCTGATGGTAACTGTTATTCTGCACTAAATTCTCAGGGCGGGAGTGGAGGAAAAGAACAACACAATACTAAAGGGAGTTTGCCAGATTTCTTGCAAAATACACAGATTAATAGGTCTGGAAAATGTCAGTGACTTATTTTAAGTGATGTAACTCTACAGAAAATAAAAATAAGGAAAAAATTAGTAATAGTTGAAGTTAGTAGATAGAATGAAAAAACAGATTTGAAAAATACTGGAGATATGCGGGAGGCACCCAGATTTGTAGTAGGTTTATTTTTTTATGAACCGTTTGTCCCCTTCTAAAAATCAGAAATTCACAATCAAGCAAGCAAGGCCAAATTCAGACTTGCTTATGAGAAGATACAATGCTGAAGTTGCATCTGGTAAGAGCTTGGCCCATTATATATAATTAAATTGTTTTGGAGTGTGTGTACCATAGACTGGTAATTATTTCAGCCAGCAATATTAATTATATGTCTTCCTGACACTACATCTAGTCCAACATATACGACCATAACTCCATAGAAAAATCTGTACTTTAAAGTATAACAGTGGAGCAAATGTTACCTTAGTTCACGCAGGTGCAACCATGCTGTCTAGTTTGAGATGGAAAATTAGGCCTGAAGTGCCTGTAAAACACCTTTCGTAATACAGCAAGTTTTCCCCACAGGCTGTCTGCATGGAGAAAGCAGGCTGTCTGCCTGGAAATTCAAATGAATTCACTATCAGGCTTCAGATCAAAATTTACAGTATCTTTTGGTGCATTGCTACCGGATATTCAGAGTGACCTAGAGTCTGTCATCAGGAAAACAGCACAAACCCCTTGTTTAGCATGTGTTTAGTAATTAAAAGCAGAGCAGGATTCAAGTTCCAAAAGATTATTCACATTTGCCCACAAGTTGAAAATGTTATTTATGTTCAGTCCTTTACATCTACATCTTGCAGGAAAAGGTGCCATAAAGAAAAGCAGGTGAAGGTATGTGACAAACTACTTCCAGTATCTGGCTTTATCACAGGTGTGGTGCCTGGCCTACAGCAAACAGCCTGTGAATGAACGTCTGTCTCCGTTGCTCCAACTGTAAAATCGGATTGACTACACCCACCCTCCGCAGAGTTGCTGCTGAAAAGCTTTACGAAAAGCATTATTACAGTGGAATTCAAGGGTGTTATTTCTTACCTGAAAATCTGTAATTGCAACATACACATAATTATGAGGGGAGGTGCTTCCATGTGCTGACAAACGCCGTCGGAATTAACGAATAGGGCACAGTTGTTATGCTATTCCATACGTCTAAAGTGGGATCATAGCAATCCAACGTTTTGCACCTCTGAATGCCAAAGTAGCCTCCAACGACATACAATTTATTTCCAGATGCCACTGCATGGCAGCTCATTCTCTTAGCTGTCACATCTCCCACCTTAGTCCACTGGTATGCCTCACTGTTGAATTTATAAGCAGAGCACGCAGAGAATTCAGTATCTCCACCCATAATAAAAATCTGGTTACCCAGAACAGCTGCAGCCGTGTAGCGCCAGGGCTGGGGGCAGGTGGCTGGTACTGTCCATCTGTTTTCACACTGATCATAGCACTGAACTTTGGGCAGCTTGTCATGGCTGACGCTGGTACCTCCAAAAGCAAACAGCTTAAGCTTTGCACTGACTACAGCTGCATTGCTTACTCCCTCTCGCAGTGGGGCAACCATGGTCCATTTGTTGGTCACAGGGTCATATTGTTCTACTTGCTTTAAGGATACAGAAGGGGAAGCTGGAAGGCAACCAGTTGCTGCAGTGTGTCCTCCTACTACATATAAACAGTGCTTAAGTTCAGCGGAGCCATGCCCAAACCTAGCTACCAGCATGGGAGCAGCCTTCGACCACTCCTCATGAAGTGTGTCATACACCCACACGTCTTTGGAGACTCCATTTTCTGATCCTCGTCCCCCGGTGATATACACTTTGCAGCCTATGGCACAAGCACTGAACTCCTTCCGTGGACTTGGTATGTCAGCCTTTGGAATGATCTCCTTTGCCTTTTGGTCCACCAGGTACAGCTTGTCACACATAAACGTCTGACCACCCAAAAGAAAAAGGGAATGGCCAGTTTTACGGGGTCTGGCACACAAACTAGTGACCACGCCATCATTCTGTAAGATCTTTAACTTACATCTTATTGATTCTTCCACAATCTCTTTGCTTTTCCTTTGCTTGGTGATAAGTTCTTCCATAGCCACATTCTCCATAAGGTATATGGCTGGCAAGAGGGCCAGTCTCACTGTCTGCAATAGCTCGGGCAGATAACAGTGACGCTTACTCAGGTCATAGTTGACCCAGTTCATAGCTGATTCATATACCAGCCTTTCATCTTCGGTTTCTAATTCTTCACTGGAAAGGAGCTGCACTACCATGTCTTTTGGCAGCTGGAGGAAGTCATCACTTTTACTGATACTCTGGAAGTTGCCAAGACACATCCTCCAAGAGAGTTCATACAGCTTGGTGCACTGGTGAGCATCTGACAGCAGCAGCATGCCAAGACAGTTGGTGGGATGAAGGTTTTTTTCCAGAAATTCTGCACAAGCATCTCGAATGTCCTGAAACTCCAGCATGTCACCAGCCTCCAGCAGTGACTCCGCATTCTCCTCATTGATGATAACCCTGGAGGAATATGCATAGTCCAGAAGGAGCTCCAAGACTTCTGGGTGAATTGAATTATGAAAGTTGACTTCGCTATCCTGGCTCTCTTTGAGTCCTCCACTGAACATTGCTTCGAAATAGCGGCTACACGCAGCTAGAACAGCTCTGTGGCAGGGGAATGACCTGTTCCCAGCATGGAGAAGTACATCTGTAAAGAGACGCTGCTGACGCAGAAGGTTCAGATGAGTAAGGACACTATCAGCATAGGATGACTTGTGGAACAAGTATATGTTTATGGAGCCAGTACTGGCCCTAGATTTGCGATTTTCATGCATGCTGACTGACATTTTGTTTCACACCTTTAAACAAAGAAGAAAAAATTGGTAAGATTTATGAGACAGTTACATTCTTTCTTATTTTTCATATCAAAAAGTATATCTATTATTTGCTACAAGGTGGGAAAAAAGCTTTTGTTTATAGATGAGTAGACAGAATTGCATCTACCTTTGGCACGTGTTTATTTTTTTGTAAAATGAGTTTCATAAATGGCATACGCTAAATTTGTTGCCCAAGAGCAGGTTTATCTTGGGAAACCTGATCTCCAACTTCCATAGCAAAATGGTAAGCAAGTAAGTTGGAGGAGAAATAAAATGAATCAGGACTGATTTTCTCACCCTTCCCCAACCTAGACCAGCTGATTCATTACATACGTACACATGCACATGCTTGAAACATTCTCCTGTACTGAATCATAGCAGGAAGAGCTACCAGGCAGAATACCTAAGGAATGTCAAAAGCTGCATGGGAACAAAAACTCTCTAATCCTATTAGGAAGCTTTGCTTTGGTGTAATGATTCCATATGCAACAGCAGAAAAATAAAAAAGGGAACTTCAAAATAAGTAACTAGCAACAACAATGAATTTAGATTGGCAAAACTGAAAAAAAAAAAAAAAGTACAAGTGAATTTTAGAGATTACATCTTGAACTCTGCCAGCAGCCACCTGCTATAGCATTACAAGATATACACAGACAGAGTCAGCAGAAAAAAGTGTTTTGACTATCAGCTGAAGTCACTAAGGCATCACCTCTGAAGCTAAGTTGAGAGTCAGGTACTCAGAGCACGAGACACTGGTTCATTCTGAGGCTTGGAGGAGGCATGAAAACAGAAGACATGTTACCCTATCCTACCCTATTTCTAAAAAAACCTAATGTTCAGTCTCTGTTTGGAGGTGAACCTTACTATTATTTGCCATGGTATGCAGGTCTATGTATGATTACAGTAGTGAGTTTCCAAACTTAATTAAGATTCAAGCCAAAACAGTATGGAGTATAAGGAAAAGGAGGAATACTGGCAACCATATAAAGCTTATGGCCAAAAAGTCACAGTGCAAGTAACAGAAGATGAAGCATACAGAACCCAGTGCAATCTGTGTCTGACCACTACTGTTAGCAATCTCATTTCTCTCTCTGCAAACTGCAGAGGAAGCTTGGAGAAATAGGATAACCAAACTTCCATAATTACTATGATACCTACGTGGCTACAGTCCCTTTTACCACACCTGCAAATAAGGAACAGGGCAAAAGCCTACCTGGGAAGTGCCCAATGCTCAAAGTCAGCACATGATCTGGGGCTACTTGAGGAGGTTTTTAATGTGAATATACTTGTCTCCCTCAGAGATTTGAACAGTTTTGTATTTCTAAGCAGTAAAGAACTGTACAACTCTATTCCCATATTTCAAGATGACACAAGCATTTTATGAGCCTCAAAAAGAGTATTTTTAAATCAATGCATGTATTTTTCTAGAGTCATATGACCAGAACAAAATCAAAACTATATATGATTGATTTGGACAGCAGACTCCATTTCAGAACAAGAGTCTGTGTATATGAAGTATGCAATACCTCAGATTAATTGCAGCATAACCAGTACCATCCTCCTTGCTAGCTGTGCTAATGTACAGAATAATTGATTTGTCATGTCCAACAGCAAGTTTGTGATACACCTTTCCCTTCAGTCACAGAAAAAAAACACCCTCAAACCAAGATCAGCTGAGGAACGAGATACCTTACTGTAGAAAACCCATTTCCTTTAATCTGAAACATGATTTCCCTGATGAAACTTAACTGGGATTGAAAAGAATAAGCAACAGATCTCAATATACTGTGCTCAATCCAAAATACTCTGAAACAGAGGAACCGTCATCAGAGCCACAAGGCAGAGTATCTGTCTTACTCTAACATACAAAACTTCGTGAAGATATTTTACCAGTGCTCCCTGAACCAACCTATTAAATGCACTAAACATAGAACAATTTAAGGAGGCTGGTATGTCTTCACAACACAAATCTCCTACAAGGAAAAATGAATTATCTTTAATGCGATTGTATTGTCTGGCAAATAAAGACTAAGATAGCATTCAAGGAACCTGAGCACTAATCTCATACTAAAATTACACACTTAATCTATTGCCAAAAAGATTACACTGACCATATACAGGTTGAAACATGCTGGAAATGAAGGATTACCAAAAAGTGTCATGGTACTAGTAGTCTGGAGACACAGATGGGAAGGTGAGCCCTTTATAGGCAAAGCACCTTCTGCAATTTTTTTTTTAACTTTTACAGTCACTTGATGATTTAAAATGCTACTATGATGCTGTGCAGGGCATTCACTGGATCTCTATAAATTGGCTTTCTTCACACTGAGAATCTGCTCCTGCACAGTTTCCTCGGCAGGGAGCAGGATGGAAGCTAAACACCCACTGATCAGAGACAATAGTCAGTAGGCCCTAAAGGTGCTCACTGCCCTCTGCTCTCTATCACAATTAAATGAATGTGTAGACACCACAGCCTAGGCATGTCAGGATCTCTGTGGAAGCACAGTTCCTCTCCTTTCCCTCCATGTACTGGGAGAATTCAGAGTATACTAAAAACTTTCTTTTATCATGCACCCAGTGTTCAAAAATAGGGCAAGTGAAGTTCACATCAGAAGCTACCAACAGGGGCATTCAGATTTTTCAGCAGGCTCTGTACTCCCATGAACACCACTTGCTCAGCATCATTCAGAATGATGAGCCCATAACCACAACAAAATAGAGGCAAACAGAAAAAGAAACTACCCTGCAGTTAATGAATACATTGGAAGCTAGTGAGCTACAGACCATATGCAGAGGGAAGAGATCATTGTTGTTACCCAAGCCCACTCACAGCCATAGTAACAAACACCTCTTAAAAAAAAAAGAAGAGCCACTCTCAAACAGCTACTGAATAAGGGACCCAGCATTTCACCCTGGTCTTTCAGTGCACAATGCCCTTTCTTATGGAGCACTTGCAGATCTCACATATGCTGGTCTTTAACTGTTCCAGTAACATTGCCTTTATCATCACTGATGTCATCCATTGAGAAGAATTCAAAGCATGCCAATTCACCTTTAAGATAAGTTAGCATACTTCCTCAAACAGCACAAAGATACATATCTATACATATATTTTTCCTCCACTGTGGTTGCTGAGTCCACACGTGGACTAGACGAGCAAATACCCTTACATTCATCATAATTTACAAACAGGCACCTTTTCTGTGAACAAGCCCTTTTGCAGTTTCTGACAATTAGCTCTGTCCGCAATCCTCAAGAATATTAAAATATATAAATGACATCTCCGATTTCTCTATTTGGTGTTGGAAACTATACAAGCCTCAAATACCTCAGTGGAGGTAATTTACAGTCAGTGAGCAAATGTTCATCTTGAATAATAAGAGTCAAATTACTTCGGGCATTTTTTTTTCCTTAGAAATAATATTTGTATGCAAAAGACAAGAAGTGGTCAGTAAATTACAGATATTGACTTTATCGAGAAACAGAGATTGAATCAAGACTCTGACTTATAATTACACTTCAACAGGCTTCTTGTCACAGCAGCCCAGTTGTAAGCACTACTTTAAGACTAAACTACAGGCTCCCTGCCCTACTTCTTAACAGTTCTGCAGCATGCAAGGTCTCAGCCTAAATCAAATGAAAAATTATTTTCAAATACTGACATATTCTTATGACTTATTCTTATAGACTTACATAGTCTAATTTTCATACAACTCTGTAATTACATGCTGGTGGCTGCGTTTTTGTTTAGAATCAGCAAAACAGCTGAAGGAGAGGAAAACTGATAAACATCCTATTAATTTAACTATCACCTCTTTCAGTGGCTGAATCTGCAGCGATGCTATCACTTTTGCAGAGCCAAAATCTGACCCTACCTAAAGTCCTCCAGCACAAAGTCAGTGGCTTCCTAGGACCTGCAGCGAGATGGAAAGCAGAACACGCTACTCCTGCTAGGAATGCACTACTGCTCACCACATGCAGACAAAGAAACACAACTCTAAATTCCCCCCAGTTCACTCCATCCTAAAGTACTCCGTCTCTGAAAAAGAGCGTGCTGAATTTCTTCCCAACCTGATAAGGAAAGAGTATGAGGATTTAAAATGCATCTGGCTTCCTTTATAGAGCAATAACCACGTGCAAAAGTTCCCGTACCAGCACAGGGAGAGCAGCTTCGCGAGCAGCTCCGGGAGCAACGAGACGCTCGCTCGTTCCCCTGCCCTGCCTCACGGTCGCTGAGTGATGCTCCGGACCTCCCGGGGACCCGAGGAAGAAGCTGAGAGCCGCTCCCAAAGGAGCCGGCACTTCTCGAAAATAACAGCACGCTGGAGACAACAGCTACCGCGGATGTCTACCCACCGGCCACCCAATGCCCCCGCTGTCTGCGCTATGGGCAAAGCACGGCTCCCGTTGTGGCAGGGACCAGCAAGGCAGCCTGGGTTCAGCCCGAGCGGCAGGCAGCGCAGGCAGACCCATGCAGCGCCGGCCCCAGCGTGCGGCACCTCTGCCTCCCAGCTCGGCCCCCCCGCCGCCCGGCTCGCCGCCGTGCCCACGGCAAACGGGGCCGCCCCCCGCGCTGCCCACCCGCCTCCCCACCACTGCCGCCACTGCAACAGGTTGGCGGGCACTGACTTACAGCAGTGGCTCCTGGGCGAGCGCGGACGTCCCTGTGCCTCCCCGGGCAGCGCAGCGCCGCGCCGCTCATGGGACGGGACCGCGGCTGCCGGCTCGGCGGTACCGCGAAGAAGCGGCCGTGCAGGCTATGTTACCGGGAGGCGCGCAGCGCCGGGCGGAGGTGGTGCCGCTGGCAGGAGGCGGGCCGCGGAAGGAGGGCGGGCGGTAGGAAAGAGGGACGGAAGGGAAGAAGGGGGCGGCTGCTGCTGGCACCACCGGCCGCGGCTCTGCCCCGGCGGCGGTGCTGAGAAGGGGTATATGGGCTGGGGGCGGGGGGAGCGTTTATGCAAAGCGGGTGAGTGACAGGCGGGGGAGGGACAGAAGGACAAGGGCAGCGCGCTCACAGGAGTCGCTATCCCGGCCCGCAGCAGGAAAGGTACAAAGGTGCCCCCGCGCCGCCCCGCCGGGGGCTGCAGGATGGCCTCGTCTCCCCGTCGGCAGCGCAGTGGGCGTCCCGCACTGCGCCAGGCCAGCCCCCCATGCCGTGCAACTTGTCGCCGAGCTGCGCGCTGCCCGCGCCTACACTCCGCGCTGTACGGCGTTGCTTAGCGGGGAAAGGCGGTTGTTCCGCGGGGGACGGGACTGCTAGCGCCCGCAAGGCTCGTGCTGAAGGAGGGGACGCGCTCGGCTTTGCAGACGCTGAAATAACTGCACGGGGAGGGAAGAGCCGCGTGGAGGGTGCAAGAGGAAGCGGGCGCCGGGAGCTGCGCTGCTGCTGGCCCGCATGGCGTGCACCGCGCCGATCCCGGAGAGGAGCAGAGCAAAGCAGAGCAGCCGCTGGGGGCTTCTCCGCAGCTCAGGGAGCGGCCGGGGGAGCCCGGGCCGCACGGTGGTCAGAGCACGGCGCCCGACGGAGCATCTCGGCGCGTCCGCGGGCCGCTGCCATCCCACCGGCGAGCTGCAGCGCACCACGCTTTTCATTGCGCTCTCGGGAGGCCCTCACAGAGCTACCGCTTCATAGCTGCACGCTGGAGTGATAGAGCAGCACAAAGCTAAAGCCAGGCTTTAATTATTTCCCAGTTAAAAAATCATGAAAGAAACGCACTTGTGCAAAAGGGTGATTGCAAAAATA
>JANHGN010006463.1:0-35422 GCA_024605025.1 Megaceryle maxima | reverse complement strand
CAACAGATTTTTAATCCTGCGACCCTTAGATGTCAAAGACAATAAGACATATTTAATATGCCTTCATTAAATAAAGTCGTAATTCATGTGGAAAGTAAAAGCACATCAGAAGGCCTGCTCCTTGGCACTTACAGGTATTCGTCAAGTAGACCAAAACTATTTTGAGACACTTCATTTTTCTTTTCTCCTACTTCAACTAAATTCCAATCTAAGAGATTAAATGTTTAGTTTCAGGAGGATTTGCAGAGCATTCCTTAAAATAATACGAAGATTGCTGGTACAAAAATTAATTTTCTGTTAAGGAAAAAATAAAAAATAAAACCCCCCCAAACTTGTTTGTAGTAAAAAATACTGAATTTCTTAGACAAAAGTCTGTTTTTCAAAAAATTGCACATTATGAATGTAAAACTGGATGGTGCTCAGAGGTACTTGAATTTAGGCTCACAATTAAAATTTTATGTCTTTTGATGTTATAGTGCAGATTTAGATATGCTTTTGTATTATTTCATCAGTTTTTACTGAACATAGTTTTCTTCCCAATCCCATATCCATAGGAGGTTTATGTAAACTATAATCATCCAGAAGTTTAGCAAAAAAAAAAATTTCCATGGCTAAATTCTGTAATTTTCCTGCATGCTAGCAGGAAAGCTAAAAATACTCTGGTTCTACTTGATAATATGTTGTGCAAGACAATGTACAAAGTACTGATGTAACTTCAAACCAATACTGTCGGTAGATAGATATACAGACAGACAAATAACATGACCCTAAACTTTTGGTATTAACTTTACTAAGAGCTACTGAATGCACTGTTACTTTTCATGTAAGCAGCTAGTTTACATGGAGGGCAGGGGAGATATTCTCATTCTGAAAGCACTGAAGTTTAAACAATAAGCAAACTGTGTCCCAAACCTTGCAAATAAAGATTGATTGCTCTAAAAAACTTAACATATTCTTATTTGCAGGATAGATTTATTTTCTCCCTACTCTTAATAGAGCATGAGTGCTTCTACATGCCACTACCAGTAGTTTCCCCTCTGTCCACTTCCCATAGAGCAGGACTGCAATGAAAAGGAATTAAATAGCAGTGCAGTTTAAAATAAACTGGAAAAAGCAAGTAGGATACAGTGATGTACAACAGAGTAGATACAATAATTAAATAGTTTATGTAAGTTAAGTATAGAGATATGTTTTTGATAAATGACAGTGAAATCTTTCCTCTGGATGGTGGATGAGGAAGACAGAGCTTAGCATTTTTATCTCATAGTGCTCAGTAAGGAACTTGCTTTCCAAATTAATCTAAAATTTAATGCAGGAGGCAATCTGCCTTCAGTTACGTGGCTTCCTTTGAAGTCTCTGTAGCAAGTTTCTAAGCAGCTACAGTGTGCTACAACTCAAGAAAAGGAAAACTACTCATCATATCAAGACTGATGTGTCTCAGACCACTGAACTCCTTTGTCTCATCAGTACAACTTACATCAAACAAACAGCAGATTTTTCTTTTAGAGGAGAAGATTGGGGTTTGAGTAGTTCTCTGTTAAGAAGTTTGCAAGATTAGCTGCCTGATTGCCAGAAACTTCTCTGCTGATTACCAACAATTGCAGGGAAAATATTTTAGGATTTATTCTACAAGAAAAAAAATGCTTTACTGAAAACACATCAGTACTGAAAGTGTCACATCTCTCTTTAGTACATTCCTAGTTTTATTGAATGGTTTCAAACATAATCTTCCCAAATTTTATGTCAATATGAACTGAGATTTCTGGATCTTTAAGGCATTTCTTCTTCCAAGAAGGTTTCAGAATCTGCAGTTATATTGATATCTATATGGCAGGCCTATCTGAAGGCAAAAAACAATCTTTCCTTTCTCTCTACCCATTCACTTTAACTAGCAGCCAGTGCACATAATAAATTGGGCTGGTGTAGGAGGTTCTTCCATCTCCATGTCATTGTGAAGGTGGCAACACTATTTCACATCTTGTGTGCCCTAGTCTTACTGGAGGTACAGAATTTCTCTTGTTTTTTGGCTTGACTCTGTAGAACAGACATTCTGCCCCTTTACATCTTTCTCCCCCTTCTCAAGTTCTTCTCTTTTCTGAACATTTCATTTACCAGATAAATCCCCACATCATCTTTGGAGCATACTCCCTGCTCAGCTGCTTATAAAACAAGAGATCAGAAAAGGTATTTATAAAATTGTGCAGGACAAATATATGAAGGATTCAAGTTTAACAAAGATTAAGTATTTCAAGAACCAATACAAATAATGAGGAATTAAAACATTTCTTGTCAGCATATATCTTTGCATGTAAGAATGAGTCTTGCATACAGTTTAGATTGATGAGGATAATCAATCCAGAAGATAAGGTGGTAGATCACAGTGGTTCAAAGCAAAGCTAAAGGAGTTTTGAAAGTGTTGCAGTCTTAAAGAATAGGGGAAATGACAGTAAGGAAAAAATTAGCATGTTGGACAAGATCCCACGCTAAAGCAAGAGGAAAAGAGTATATTGTTCAGATCAGCAAGTAGAGAATACACAGCCATAAAGTGAGGACTGGATTAAAGAGCAACATCTAAGTTCCACTGTTTACCCATAAAAAATCCCCACACAAAACCACAAACAACATTCTACAGCTACTTGAATGCTGTCTCTGAAGTGTAAAGACAAAAATAAACCCACCCCAAAACCCCATACCACCCACAAAACCACCAAACACTTTGATATGGAAGTTCTCTAAAGAGTTGACTGGATAAATTTCCAGTTATCCCTCAGTAGACCAGACAAATTTTTTTTCCACCTGTCCTCAGAAGTGTTTAACATACCTTTCCTCTTTTGCTATATTTTATTTCTCTTATGATAGACATTATGTCAGCGTAAATGCCTCTTGAAGGAACAGTTTCACTAAGTAGTACACTTGGTCTTGCTGTGTTTGGATGAGGAGGTTTTCAGACATGGAGCACCCTAGTCACAGACTCACAGGTTTAACATCTAGAAATTCTTCCCTCTCAAAGGAGAAGAGGAAAATAATTTCTTTAGTGATCATTTGTTTTGCTGATCCCTTAAACAAGTTGATCAGGAAATAAGTGCTGAACAAGCACAGCTCTAATGCATTTCCCTCGCTGAAAAGGCAGGAGTCCTTTAAGATCCATATTTGCCTAATTTCTGTTGTGACATAGGGTGGGTGACTTGTTATGGAGGTTTTCTGGTTGTTTCTAATGTCTCTCTGGTTTACCATTATCTGATGACCTTTGTTTAGAAAACCAAATTAGAAGCTTCATATCTACTTATTGCCAGTAACTGATGACAAACTTTGCTGTGTACACAGTAATTATTTCTCCTGTCACACAATTTCAGGTTTGTACACATGCAGCACCTTACATTTTGAAGCAGTTCCAAAGACAGCTGATCAATATATAATCCACTAACAGTGATGTATTTAATTTCAGTGGTGTTTAGAATCACTTTTCTGAAATACAGCAAACATGTAAAGCCATTCTGTTATATCAAAATATCACTTTCTCTTAAGATTAATTCAGTAAAGTTGCCACTCAGAGAATGACTGCACTGACTAAATGAACAAAGTCTAAAAGTTAGAAACAGATTTTCTGAAGGCTTATACGGACAACAGTAACTTGTTTGTGCCAGAACTACTGCGCATAATTAATATAGATGTTGCTGCAGGATAGAGCTCCTGATCTTGACTACTGCAGATGAATCATAAAGCTAATTTTCAACCTCCTTTTCCTTATGATGTACTTCCTCACTTTAATAACTTTAGGTGAGGGGTTCTGTATAAATAAGATCTTATGAGCAAAAATATTTACTTCCTAGCAAAACAAAATCATCACATGAAGAATGAGTAGATGGGAAACTGGATGACATGATTCAAATTCTTTAAGAGCAGAATTTGTCTATACTCAGCAAGAATGACACGGAAATTAAAGCATAACTAGAATGCAGTTTCAAGACATACAACATTCTTTGCCATATCATGAGTGTTAACATTCAAGAATTTAGTATTGAATTGGAGAAGTATTGAAACAAGTCAGAACATGTTCTCTCCACTGAAAATGTTTGGATTTTTTTTTTCTCTCATTTAACTCTGCCAAAGAAAACCAGCTTCACACAGTCACACACACCAAATGCATGTACCATATATAAACGCTCTAATTACTGTCTCATTACTAATTTTTCCACTAGTACCTGAGGTGACAAATAACATCCATGTTAAGGGCACTTCATTTAGGTTTTGGTGTTTTCTTACTATTTATGTGACGCAGTAAACAGGAAACAAATACTCTGCAGGTGATTTAACAACAGGAGAAATTCCCATTGCCACATGTCAAGGGTTAGGGTTGGACAATTCTCTACACAGATAACAGATGCTCTCTATTAAACCCTCTCCCTTCCCAAACGGGAAATGAAAGAGAATAGAGGAGACTTGTGAATTGGAAAAAAAAACTAAAACAGCTTTAATGAAAATAATAACGTATATACAAAATCAATATCAGACACAAACCCCCTCTGATGTCAATAACTTCACCATCACCACTGATGCTGTGGAGCAGGTGCTAGTGAAATCCCAGACTGGACTCAGCAGCATGTCAAAAATGGATTCGGGAGAACATTGGATCAGGATCAGAGCCACAAGAGTCCTTCTTGGACAGCAGCCATTGAGGAAGAGAGCTTTACCCTCATGATTCCCTCAAGTTTTATACTGAATATGAGGTATATGGAATACTTCGTTGGTCAGTTTAGGGTCACCTGTCCTGTCTGCTCCTTTCCAGACACGCAACCTCTTACTGCACCCCCAACATGGTACACAAGATTTAGCAGTGACCTCTGTGTGCTCAGGAGCAAGTATAAGCAAGAGCCTTTCTGCACACCAAACCTTGGTGGCTACTCTAAACATCAAGTGCTATCACTGCTAGAAGCAGACACAGTCTGCAAAAATACACTGATAACTTCAGAAAGAGCTGTTACATAGAAGAGACTCAGCTGAAAAGTGAAACTACTGAAAAAAAGTAGTTCTGTTCTAGCTCAAACCAGGACATCACATAACTCAAAAGATGTTCTAGAAGTCAAAGCAACATAATAACTTTAAGAACCCTTAACCACCTATCCACTGTGAAGCAGCAGTAAATCTCACTAGTTTATCTGTATTTCCTATGTAGTGCTACACGGTTTAGTGGCTTTTCCAGAGTTTCTCACACTACTGAGACTGAAACAAGTCATCACATCTAGTAAGATTAATAGCTACATAGCTAAGCCATTTCTGAACCTGCCCTAGACATTTGCAGGTCTGTACCACTTTTCTTTAAGGGAAAGTATCACTTTGCAGATGGCAGAATGGATTTGTACCCTCTACAAACATACCTTACAATACATTTCCCTGCAGTAACTACTATGAAGTGGCCATGGTTGTAGATAATATCAACACACATGTAATACCAACATAATTCCCTATCATTACTTAGTGCTGAATGACCATATTTAATTATATTTGATTACCTACAAAAATATGATCCGGTTTGTTCACTGCCAGTGCAAACACTTTACAATCAGACCTTCACTGAAGTTTGTAATACCAGGACTGAAAGAGGTTTAATATAGGTCAAAACTTTGAGAATTTGCCTGAACCTAATTCAAGTTTCCTAGAGTACAATATGGATGGTAAATTTCATCAAAAGCAAGTGCCATTGTCCCTTGCCTCTAGCTAAAAAACATTTGAAAACAAACAAACAAACCCCTACTGAAAACAGTTGTCTTCTCACCAAGTTGTGGTAGAGATACTGAGTTCTAACTCATCAAGGAAGGAAAGACAGACAAATGAAACATGAGGAGAAAGCCACCATTTGAATTTGTGTTATGAGATTTTATCCAAAAGTATGTGACTTTACTCACTCCTTAGTCCTACATGGACAAAATGAACTCTTGCTGTTCTAACAATTTAAAATAATACCTAGATTTTTAGATGTGCTTTTTTTGTTGTTTTGAAGTAAATTGGTTCAAAGTTTCTCAAAGTATCACTGGCATTGAAGACAATATCACCATCTCCTCTGCTGCTGTGCTAGCATAGCCATGGGGAATACTGTTAATATAGCAGTTCTTCAGTGGATATATTAGATGAGATAGTCTCCCACACAGAACCTCTGTCCAAATAACAATAAACCAGCAAGTTCACCACTGTTCAAACTTGGAGCATTTTTCAGAGAAGTGAGTACATTTTTCATGCTCTCCTATTATTAAAACAACACTGGTTATGAGACATATCAATCTTACTGAGCCATAAAAATTCATATTTTATGCAATTTGTGGTTTACTATGTATAAATGTTTATTATCCTCTTGTACTCATCAGTATGAACATGCACCAAGTAATTTGTTTGTTTAGGTTTCATTTGTACTTTAGAGGGACTTAAAAACATCAGTAAAAGTCTGCTGTCAAATTATAGTTAATACTGATCATTTTGAGTAAACCACTTATACCAAAGATTTGGGCAGAAAGACACAAACCAGTCAGAGTTTAGAGTCCATGCTAATCATCAGCATTTCATGAACGGAGTAATAATGACAGATGAAATAAAAGTCAAAACGAGAGCACAAAAGAAAAAGAACAACTACACTGAAGTTGTTTCTCAAAGTTAATATAAATTAATTGCAGAGTATTAAGTCAGTAAAGGAGTTTCCAAAGCTTGTTTCAACTGAATGTGTTAGTCCTCTGGCTGCTGTCAGGTAATAAATCCTTTGGGCCTCAGTATACTCTTTTGTACCAGTGTGAATACTTAAAGCTTTAACTGAATCTCAATTTAGAGTTAGCATTTGCTTTCTGAAATGGAAATTGTACTTTATGAAGATGATTCTTAATTCAATTTATTTTATTAAGGGAAAGGTTCAAAACAGCGATGGTCTAGTCTGAGACACTGACCATATCATCATGTAAACTTGAGCATGAACTTTAGAAGTGACAATTCTCTACCTTCAGACATTTCTCCAGTATGCATTTGCTGTAAATGTCAGAAAATATCATGGCTTATACACACAGCAATAAAGGCCTTCTCCCACTCAACACATTCATTAATATTAGAATTAATAGGAACAAAAAACAACCAACCAAATGACAAAAATCCCACAACACATACAGATTAGTTATTTCTTCACATCTAAATAAATCCCATCTTGACAATTTTAACTGAAGAATTAGATTCTAAGCTATATTTATTGCCATTTATTTTTAAGTGTTCTGCAATATTTACCTGGGAAAAGAGTAAGATTTCACATTTCAACTCTAACTCTTTATTAAAAGAACAGAGAAATAACTCATGGATTCAATGCCAGAAATATGTTATATTCAAATAAGTTTTTAAAGCATCTTTGACTATTTCTCAAAGATTAATAGTAGCTAACTGATCTTGCTGGGGGATACATCAGTAACTTTCCTTGTCTCATGGCCTAAGTAAACAAAATAACTACATCTAGAAAAATATTTTAGAGATCTGCTACATTTCTTTTCTGTATAGTTTGTGTGTCCAAATGGGTTTTATCCTAAGCTACTAAAATTTTAGCCACTCATCTATCTTGCTAGGTAAGTGCAAAAACCCAAACATTTTCCTTCAGAAAGCAAACCTTTTTAGACATTTGTAGTACATGGTTTGTACTCAAACAGTGGATTATCAAGCAATATTTCAAAGCTGTCCCTAGCCACTAGGCTCCTTGAATTTCCCAAATAGGCATGACATGTTGTAAACTGCTCTTTTAATACTTCAGGCTATTAAGAGTCCCACATACATTTGGAAATCATAATAAGCTGTATGAATGGTTTGTTTTCTTGCCATGAAACACAAATGGAATAATCATTTCTTGAATTTAAAATACCTGTTACTGACATATCCTCAAGAACTGCCAAACTATGTAAGTTAATTTGAAACAATATAAAGGAAAGTGCTTTAAACAGCTTCATAGAGGAAAATGGAGATTGGGTGGGAAAGTAGCAAACAAATAAACATCACAAAAACTAAATTTAAAAAAATGCTTGAAGAGTTTAGCATAGCATTAAATGCATTACAGCACACTGAATCATAGGGTAATTTTGGATAACTTTGCAGATACAGAACAGCTTTATGTTTATTTTCCCTTTCTGCAAGATTAGTTTCTCTGTATTAATGAAAGACTTGTTGTGGGTTTTAGATACATGTCAAAGAATCTCCAAGCGTTACTTTAGTAAAGTTGGAGACAATAAGCTTAAATATGTTGGACAAAGTCTTACAAAAGAGTTATAGAAGATAAGGCATAAGAAGCTGGAAAGACGCCGTGCAATCTTTTAGATTAAGACTATTAATTTAAATCAAAACAATTTCTACAGTCATGGAAATTAAGAAGCTTCAATTATAATTCTCCATTTGTAAAATAAGAAAAGTCATACTGGATTCTTGTACATATTACAGTAGTACAATAGCATTTTTCACCTTTCTTTCAAGTCTCAGAACCTAAGCATTTTAAGAACAAATAATCTTTCTGCTTAAGAAACCAACAAACTTCTTAAGAAGACTGGTATGGGCTTGCATATTCTGCTTTCCAACAAAGCAAACATTTGCTGTGATACTATAGAACAAATTAACATAGAAACACAGTAGCAAAGAATTTCTTGGACTATGAGCTACTGCTCCACCAGAGTAGACACTACCTCATCTAATCTTCTTAATAACCTTAATCAACTGCCTTCTTAACTATTTTAAGGTCTTTCCTGCATAATACACAGTCACATAAGATACACACAGTAGCAGGCCCTTTAAATACCTTAGTAACAATCTCTTGTCTAACTTCATTAATCACTAGGTTATACTCATTTGTCTTCACAAAGTATTATATTGATCACTAATAGTTCCCGTCTCAGTTACTCCAGTTTTCTAAGGATGCCTTTTCTACACGACATTTATTGCCACTTTTCAGCCCTGACTTTAGCCGAGAATGCCAAAATTTTTCTTATGAGATAAGCTCCTCCGATCTCCCAATTAACACTCACGGCCTTTATCTCATTTATTACAGTTCAGATGGCCACACTACTGACAAGAAGGTTTAATGACTTTTATGTAGGATCGACAACATAGACTTTATTCCATCTGATATTTGAATTTATTTGGCCCTTTCTGTGGCTGCATCACATGTTTATTTTGGATTCACCTGTGACACTCAGGTCTGTCTTAAATTTCAGGGTATAAACTCCAAATAAGCAGCAGAAATTCAAAAATTAGTTTTTAAGTCCATGGCCTTGCCTTTTGTACTATTAAGCACCACTGAACTTCTGTTACAGTCTTGTAGTTCAACTGAGACACATAATACACCAACAAATACCATAATCACACACCTGCTTTTTCCTTCAATGAAAATGATGCAAAGGAAATCTCAGGAGGAATCCTTTAAATTCTGCCAGCAATTTTACAAATACACCCTTCTTCCTTCAAGAAAAGCGAGTGATTCCACTTCATACTTACCAGTTTTTCTATTAATTTTTTTCCATCTATTATGACACCTTACAAAGTATTGTTTATACCAGTTGATTAGTACTTACCTTACTTCCCACCTGCATCTCCCTCTTCCTGATGAGGTTGGCATGACCTACAGACAATAAACCTACATTAAAGTTGGAACTTATTTTCCATTTGCCTTCAAAATTTTCCCAAATATAAGGTCATTGCATCCCTCTAACAATAATAACATTTCATTATAACAATAAACCCTATCAGTGCTAAGTCCTATTGCAAAGTGAAAAAAACCAAAACAAATCACTAATCAGTTAGTTCTACACATTCTGGAAAATTACAATGCTGATCCTATTTCTACACCTTTAGAAAAGCACCTAGCATTTCAAGTGTTCAGTCATATTTCCAAATTTAATTTACCTGAAAATGTTGCTGTTTCAGGCTCGTAAATAGACTGTCTCCTGAGATTTCCTCCCCTGCTCTTTTGAAAACATTCTGAGTCTCACAAGATTTTAATAAGTAAGCACATGGTTAAAACCACCAGGCATAAAAAAAGCTCTCATGCATGAATTGTATCAGTCATACGCTATTTAAAACCAAAATTAACTGAAAGTACTTATAAAATAGTGGTTTATTTACACTGCCAAAGAAGTTTGTAGCATTAGTTACTGCCTACCTGCAAAGAATTCTATTTTTTCTTATTACTTTTGCTTAATGACAAGCATCATATGCCAGTTTTTTTGTTGTTTTCCTAGAGTAACACCTCAAGATCTGGCTTGTTGCAGTGCTTATAAGGTGAAGCAACTAAGAACCGGTAATAGCCAGTTCTGTTTCCTGCTGACAACAAGCTCCTGCAGTTGTGCATGAAATGGATACAGCTGATGAAGCAGTTTCTAAACCACTGTTTTCTACAAGGAAAAAGAAAAAAAAATAACCCCAGCTATTCAACTGTGGGATCTCTCAAGAGTGAGAAAGGTTGAACAAATTCTATATTGCCCTTACTGTAGTTTAGCAAAATAAATAAGTAATTAAATAGTACAGGGGCAAGTTAATACTATGGGTGTTATTAAATACTTCTGCACAAGTAAAAGCTCATGAAATAAAGGAACTGAAGTTTTAAAACCTTATTGTATTATTTGTTCCTCCCCTAAGCAATCTGCAAAATAGCCTCAGCAGAATACTCCAAGCTAATTAGTTTTGTATGAAGAAAACAAATATCAGGTGGCAGATGACCTGTAAATGCTTGTTACTAATAAGTTTAGTAGCATACTCTTAGTACACAATGTTGCAAGTTTAAGTCAAGACTTTCAATTAAGAACAGGCAAATCAATAAAGTCACATAAGCACTGATACTGATATTACTAGACTTTTTTTTAATAATTATACATACTTGATAAAACAAGCACATAACAGTTCTGAGGTATGTGAATAAGCCAGTTAGAGAATTTGTTATTCAAAAAAAAAAAAAAAAGTCATCATCAGGTAAGATTACTGACGTAATCCAAAAACCATCAGATATCCTTTTTATAGTCACTTCTTTTTGGTTATTGCTCAGTCCAGAAAGTAAAGTGCCAGGCAAATCAGAGAGGCAATATTTTTATGGTACCATCTGCTTCATACAAGTTCTTTAGTGTCAGGTATTTCTTTGGTGTTCTCTCGTCATAATATTTCTAATTCCTGCTAATGAGCTCCAGATGGTTCATTGAAAGTATAATCAAGGTATGACAGCTGTGGGTGTTGCCCCAAAAGGAAGTTAAGCTTCAATTAATTGTTAGGGCGTTTTCCATCCATAATGATGCAACACCTCTGTTATTCAAATTATTTTCCAGAATTATTCTGGACTATCATTTTTTAAAGGAATGACCAGAAAAGAGAAACTAACAATAAGATGCTATTTTACCATTAGCTGGAAGATACTTTGTAAGATATGTAAGGACAAAGAATTTGTAATTGCACACTTCCTTCTACCAACCCTAGCATAGTTAGAACTGTTTTACAATCCAGGTAGTGTGAGCAACACATGCTCAAATAATCAGCAAACTAGATTAAGGTAAAATCAACATTTTGCTGGTGAAAAAAGGAACTATATCTCCCCCAGAAAAACAGTATTTAGTTCTTTTGTTGCTGAGGAAATGTAAGTATTTAAGACTGGTTAAGTATTTTATTAAGGAATTGTCACTAAGAAAACAGCCTTGATATTATTCATCTTCTGACAATACAAGTTTAAGACATACATGTTCTGAGCAAGACTTCAGGCATTCCAAATATGTCAGCTTTAGCAAAGGTGAGTTAGATCATTTAATCTAAACAGTTAGATCTGTTAATCCTGCAACTTTCTGACCACTCTTAAATCTAGGCTGTCTTTAGAAACATTTGAAAACAGTGAAGGTTTCTACTTTATGTTTGCTTAACTTTGAACCTCTCACAGAGCTAGAGGTCTATTTTATTAAGGAAACAAGGACACAGAAGATACCACTTCACCTCTTGGACTTTAGAAGTACATCTCAGAAGTTTTGTAAAGACTTTCAGTGTCCTGCAAAGCACCATCTGTTAGCAAAATATTTTTCAGAATGTCAGAGTCCATATACTTGGAAAGGTGAATATGCTACTATTCTTCCCCCTGTTCATGCAACTATGGTAATTAAAGCATGATTAAAGAAAAGGAGAGTCATCTTCTCCATTCCCACCCCCACCTCAAATGTTGAGCACAAAGTCAAGGACTAGTTATTACTGAAAACATGCTCTGCTAGACATAATAAAGACCTTGATGTTCTGGTTTTTCCATTGACTTTACCAGAATTTGTTTTCCAGAGCAGAAAAAAAAAAAATTTAAAAAAATTTGTATTTGTTCCTTTATTTGTAAAAGCCCATTCTTAATGGATATTCTAGACCTGAGGGAATGTCTGTTGATAAATTTCCTTAAGACTTAAATGCAGCATAAAAAGATGTAAGTGATGTTTCCTGACACACCAATATATGGTTGTCTTTTCAATTACATGCAGCTTGAGAGCCTTGCAACTCAGCCATTAGGCACCTAAGAAAACCGCAGTTCATATAAAGGTTAGGCTCTCCAAGCCCTCAAAAGCATCAAATTAAAAAAAAAAAACAAAACAAAACCACTAAGTCAGATATGGGCATGCCTTACTAAACCCTTGTCAACCTATCCCTCTCCTCTTGTTTTCATTTATGACCCTCTACTTGCCATGGCTTGTTCAGTTTTTATGTGTAAGCTCTCTAGGGGAGAAGAAACATTCCCTGGCTCGCCAGCTCTGACACCCAGCTTCCTTGATAAGTGTCCAAACAGAAAAAAAAACCAACCAAACAAACAAAAAAACCCACACACAAACAAAACCCCAAAACCCACTACTGTTGGATTATGACCTGGAAATAAGCTTCTACAATTTTATTAAATTGAACATGTTAAATCTTTTCAGCTCCTTTAACAAAGGGAAAAAAGCTTATGTTTACACATTCTAGTTAACAAAGGACAATATTCCAGTGAAAGCAGATGGTCTACAGCTTTTTATATATGTCAAGAAAGGATTTTTGTCCCGTGTATTCTTTGCCACAAGCTACATCTGTAAAATATCAAGTTGCCTTTCTGCCTCAAGAATTTTAGGTAACAGAGGTAGATACATTGTTTTTCTTAGAAAAAATTGCTCTAACCATTGACATAAGCAAGCTAGTTCATAATAGAGGTGAATAGTATATGTATACATGTAATTTAACAATTTTCATATTAGGAAATAACTCAAATTATAACAAGATAGATATCAAAATCCTATTTTGTCAATCCTAATTCCAAATAAAACTAAATTTTTCTCATGTGGCATATCCCGGTTCACAGAAAGGTAACTTGGTAAAAGCCCTATAAGCCCAAACCAGTCTGATAGACCAGCTGCAAGGGAGAAAGATGGCGAGACTGTCAGGGAATATGCCTGACATGTTGTTTACCTAATTAACCTTCTGGGTTGATTGTGCCAAACTAGAAAATTTCAATGAAGAATGTTTGCCAGGTTTTTTCCCATCCTACTGTTCCCTCGGATAATGTAAACTTCAACAATGGACAGACAATTTCTGGGAAAAAAAAAAAAAAAAATATTTTTTTCTATATATAAAGCATTTTATTTATGCTTTCTGTGAAATGGTAGATTTGTATGTGTGAATCTTTCCACATTCCTGCATATTGAGGGAATGATGAAGTTTACATTCACATCACCTTAAATAGATGACCTCTACTTTCAAAATCAGACCCACATATTTCTCATTAATTTTAATTTTGAGCAAAAGATACATAGTGTGTAATAGTAGTTTTATTATCTTTTTACAGAGATCAGCACAATTTGAAACATGAATCAACACATAAATGCAGTCTGAACATAATATTACACAGAAATATTATTAACAGAGTAATAACTTTTCCTTCTGAATTCTAGTCTAAAGACAACAGTGATGAGTAGATATCAGTTTTAAATTTCTACCACATTCCTCAGCACACACAGAGAAAAGACATTATTTTTTAACACATTAGCAGAACTGTATTTAGCTCACTAAATCAAATTAATTTTTTTCATCAATCATGACATCTCAGCAATCTACCTATAACTAACTCCTCTTTTAGCAGTACTACCAGACTTCTATCTCATACTCCAGATAGCATTCCATCACATTATTGTAGCATGGCCATGTAGTATTAATACTGTTAAACAATTGTTTACTAAGTTTAAAAAGTTACGGATATTTTGAAGTGAATAATCATCTGCCCAGAAAAGGAATTATAATTTCTGACAATAAACTGATTTGCCTGATATTCCGTTTTTAATCTCTGGTATCAGTTATTTCTGTATCTCTAGATAGACACTATATGCTATATATATACTAGTCTTATATACTATATTTAAGCCAGATGCTTCAGTGAAATCTTCTTCCAAACCTCAAGCCAGAACTTTGCATAATAGTTCAAGGGGGTTTTTTTTGCTACTGAAAAATCTAGCAGCTAGCACAAGATAAATCTGCCAAGGGAAGGGATTTTACAAGTGGTGACACACATCACTAACCTAATGTGTTTAGTGTTTCATGGAACTGTAAGATGGACCCCAACATCATTTATCATTAAGTGCCCCTGACACCAGAAAACAAGAAAGGCAGACAGAAAAAGAGGAAAGAAAGAATGGGAAAGAAAGACAGGGAGAGGACAAAAGTGTAAAAACTAAAAAAAGGGAGAGGGAGGTCTTCAACAGGTTTGGAACAGAGTTGTATATAAATCAGAAGTCTTACCCAACTTTAATTTAGTGCAGCTAAAATATTATTCTCAAACAGTTTCTATCAAATGCAACTTTTTCCAAATCACATGCTGTTTCAGCAAGAGTCCAATCTTCTAAGTAAGCATATTTAGAGCAACTCAATATAATAGACTGCTTGATTAACCATAGTGCAAGCTTTTCTGACTAGGCAGATTTGGCAAGTCCTTCCTAACCTTTAGGGGTCAGTATCTGGGCTTCTCAGCTACATTATATCCCAGTGTCTGATTTTTACTGAACAAACTTACCTTTAGAAGGAGGTGTTCAAAAAAAAAGTAGACATGGAACTCGAGGACATTGTTTAGTGGTCATGATAATGTTGGGTAGCCAGTTGGACTTGATGATATTACAGGTCTTTTCCAACCTTAATGATTCTATGATTCCATGTTATTTTAAAATTTCTTGGTTACTTTCCTTAAGCAGTTTGATTATCCTAATTTCATACAACAAGGCAGATTATTTCCAGAGATTCATTAATTCATAAATATAACTAGTTTTATTTAGTTAAGTAAAAGTTTTATTTTCAACAAAACAGATGGATACATCTAAATTGATATTTCCTGGAGCCCTGAGGTGTAGGGGGAGGACACATGTTAAAACCAAAGCAGATTCTTTGCAGGAATAATGTTTATTATTTCATTCTAGATATTACCTAGAACTAGGAGGTGGAAATTATCATCAGGAAACATCAAATCTGTGTATCACTATTGCTATAACATACCCCATTTATGCTGCTTAGTGGTTGAAATGAAAAAAAAAAAAGGCTGTTTTTATTTAGTTCTTACAAGCTTTTGCTGCCATGTGTCTTTTCATGCCTTTCATCTCCTTTTTTCAGCTGCAACCAACAAGTAACCTCCTATGTAAATGAACAGTAGGAAGCATATTCATGTCAGAGACTGAAAGGAGTGAAACGGGTATTCTGGAAAGAACTAGTATTCAAACATGATGGAAAGTAATTGATTCTTATCATAAAGATTAATGAACAATAATCTACATCATAGACAGGGCATACACAAAGTAAAGAAAATTCATTTAAAGATTCAGAAAAAAATGCATAATTTTCCCCAAAGTTGATATAGTTATTTAATACCTTCCTACATAGTCAATCTCAAGCTATAATTAACTCTAGCTAAATTCATTCCATCATAATTGTTTTGACAGTCAATTTCATAATTTCTTTTTCCAAAATTGAAATGGAACATACTTCACTGACCAACAGTCATTATCAAATATTACACCATTGTTTAAAATGTTGAGTGAACCAGAAATTGTGAATTAACAAAAGGCTTTTACTCTCCTAAGAATTACAACTGCAGTTCTAGCTGAACACCAGATTGACCATGTGAAAAATAACATTTAAAAAATGTTTTATAAAGTTTCAACTTTCCCAAGAAAAGTTTCTAAATTAGATGTATCAAAAGGACCAATGACAAACCAAAGCCACAAAATATATCTGCTCCATTTCAGAAATACCTTCATCACTGCCATAAGAAGCAGCTGGGACCATGAATTTTCTGCCCTAAGGGGTACTAGGTAGCCAGTTCAACGATGCTCTCTTAATGGGGCACCACAGCTCCATGCAGCCCTTTTTACAAGAGGATTGCAAAATAGGCAGTCTCACAGACTGAACAGATTCTCTTGAGAAACTTTGTTTCATGGAATGGCTGCACAAAGAACCCACCATGGGTGACAACTTGTCAGATAGTCTGGAAGCAGTCTTATGCACATCTTGCAAATGTAGGAGTTTTCTTCTCTCCATTAGATGGCATTTATCAGGGTGGGACTCTAGCATAAACTAAACTCATGCACACAGATAAATCCTTCAAAGCATCTATGATAAAAGTGCATCCTTAAATTTATTCTAACTTAACAGTCCGAGTCTCATTAATGTCAGAAATGTCAAACTGTCACAAACATTCCTTAGTGAACTCCTACTGCCCCTGCTAGGTAGGTGACAATTGAGACTCATGTAGCAGCAAGAAATGCTGCATAAGTGTTTCCATAACTGAAAGCACTGCATGCAAGTCACTGGAAATTATTATTGCAGAAAGCCTTGCTACAGTTATTTTTTTTTTTGTCCACTAGCACAGCTGCCAGCTGTACCATATCACCCTTCTTTTCCTGGTAGCTGCATTTCATCTTAAAACATACAAAGCTGCATTTAGTGTTCTGCTAAAAGAACAGGGGGAAAGGCTACGTTTTGTACTCTTCACATCAAATTTGGTATTCCAATACAGATGGACATATGGCAGACAAAAGCAATTGTAAAAAGACAATTTTTGTACAGAGTAGGCCTTCAATTTATCAGGCTTCATAATTCAGTTACTTTGAAGCTTAGCGGTATTATCACAAGGCAGAAAAGGTCAGAAAAACAATCACAAATACTGAGTACATGCCAAACTTTGCAAATAATTCACATTAAAAATTAATATGTATGCAAAATGCATGTAAAATAACAAGCAACTTAAGAAAAAGAGTTCTTGACTCATACAATCAAGTACCTGCAGAAAAGAAATCTACAAATACACATGCTGGCATTTAAAAAGAATGGAATACTGAGACACACAATAAGTTTTGTGCTTCCTGCCTTTTGTTTTGTGTAACCAGAATATTTGATGTGAGTGGGTTTGGTTTTGTTAGTTTCTCCTCTAAAAGTCTGGTTTTAATATTGGAGATTGTCTGTTCCAAGAAAGGAAGAAAATAACTTATTTTGGAAGACAAGACAAGCTGGAATATTCCCAGATCTATCCATCAATCCACCCTAAGTCCTAATAGGACTGAATCTGTTACCTAGTGTTTTGAATTTATTTGGTTTGAGAGCACCCCACTTAGTGTAAATGTAATGTAACTTTAGCCACATTGCAAAGAATTTAAGTAGATCACTCATTTCTTCTTGGGGTGAAATCTCTACAGAAGTATTTAGGAAATTATTTCCCACAACTTTCAACCTTTGTCTTGCCATATTAACACTTTGTCATTGCTTGTTACTATAAGAAATAAAAAAGATAAGGAAAATATACAAGAATATGTAAAATAAATGAAGACAACAGATACACAAACCACTCAAATACTCCACAATCATTTATCACTGTGCTGAACTTGTATTTTCAGAAACTCCAGCTTCACAGAAATAGTACCCCTTCTGTCAAAACATGTCTGGTACACACAACTGATAAAACACTCAGTTTTCAGAGGGCAATGAGAAACAGATGCAAAAGGAAGAGATACAACCTCAAATTTAATTCTGTCATCAACAAGAAGTCACACTCTCTGGGTACATTACATCTGAAGAGAGATACATAAGCCATCAGATTGGCTCCCAGGGACAGCACAGCACTGCAACCCCCATTCATTAGGTTAGATATTCACAAGCCTAGTTAAACAAAATTACACATCAAAAACTTTCATGAGTTAAATGAGAGGGTGATCATACAACCTTTTATAGCAGTAGAGAGGACTGAAACTACAACTGTGCTGAGATCCACTGCCATTTCTCAGTTTGGTAAGAGGAGCTCAGAAGACAGATATGCAAAAGAAAAAGGGTGATGTGCAAAATGCTTTTAATGCTGCCTTGGAGGTCTGGTGACAGAGTTTCTGTAATGAGTCTAAACCAAACTTTTCACAAGTGGTCAGTAAGGGCACATTTCTAATTCCCTGCCACTGAGACTGTGAGTTTCTGGTTGCTGAAACTGTAAATATTCACCCCTATATCTGAAGTTAGCAGGAGATAGACTCTGAAAAACAATGAGGGGGATAAAAATACAAAGTGCTCTAGAAATGAATAAATTCATGGTGCCTCCACACCCTGAAGGCATATACAAAGAGGCAAGGCAACAGCTTGCAGCATGTCAATATCTTTCTCTAAAGTGTCCATGAACTGGCTTTTTCTGTGCAATAGACCTAAGCAGCTTATTTTCTAGAAAAAGAAATTAGCTTAACATCTGCCTGATAAGCACATTTGGACAGTCACTGTGCAAGACAAAGGAAGTCACACTCAAGCTAAATTCAATAAAATTAGTTCTGTGCCTATGCATTACAACAGTGATTAGAACTGAAAAGTACATGCAAAATTAAGCCTTACATACCTCTGTGTGCAAATACTGTCATTGAAATATGGCCTAAGTTACACAATAAACAACAACAAAACATGCCTGTTATTTTGCTGAATACATTTTGGTGCTCCCTGAGCAAAATGGAGAAATTCTAGCAACAATCATAGCTAGAAATCTCAAAAGAGTTTGACAAATTAGGGTTCCACAGACAACCTTAATTCTAGTATTCCTTAATGTTTAACTCAGACCTTAGACTTTTTCAAAGTAGTTTTATGTCAGATTTCCAGCCTTTGCAGTAAGCAAACTAAAGGAGGAAAGATTCATCGCATCTTCATACCAAATGCCAGAGGTCAGTAAAACCAGGACCACTGGAAGAGAAAGGATGAACCAGGTGCTGAAGGTGTTCCTCTATACACAAAGCTCTCACTGACAGGGCGCTATCCCACAGCACCCACACCAGCTCATAGTAACAGGGTCTATTTGCAGGACTAAATATGATAAAGTGACAAGCCAGCCAGTCCCAGGGTCTATGCAACAGAGTCCAGTCAGGAACAGCAGGAGACAGGGCCAAAGACAGGACTAGAGAGCAGCCAACTACCACACAGGTCCAAGGTTCATTGAGGAGTCCAAGATGAAGAACAGGCTGCAATACAGACCCAAGAGAACATTCAAGAGACAATGCTACCCTTAATACAGGTTCAAGGCCCATATAGGGGACAAAACTGCCATACTATATAGGTTTGGAGTCTATCCAGAAAACCCATTCAGTGAGAGAGGCCTGGACCCAAACAAACCTCAGACAAGGTCTAGCTACTTCAGCCTGAGTTCAAATGGACCCATGGTCAGGGCAAATGGCAAGTAAGGACCTATGGGCAATGAAGGCTAATTAGTGCACTCGGGGTGGGGGGGGTGGGGGGGGGGAACGGGACACGGGACCTGGTACCACATCCAACAGGGATCATGAACAAGGTCAGAATCTTCTAAGCCAGCTCCTTTGTTGCCAATAAAAAGTTAATTGATTCATAAATGATGAGCTCTTCATCTGGGTCAAATGTGCAGCTTTAGTTTGGGTCAGAGCAGCTTTTGCACATGCATATGAAAACTGTACTAGTAAGAGATTAACAGCATGCCAAATCCAGATGGATTTTTATTGAAGTGTCAATAGGTGTATCCTTGATCCCAGGCTCCTCCTCTGTCCTTTGCCTTCCTTTTTAGCATGCTGACTTGTGAAAACATGTCAAATACTGTGGCTGCTCTATAGCTGTGTGCATGCTGGCTGGCAGTTAACAGAGTTGATAGTTCCTCTGCTCCCCCGTTAGATGAGACAGTAACTTCACTTTTCTCCCCTATACAGCTGATAATTTTTACAAGATCTGTGATTATTTGATATCATTGAAACCTATGAAATTGGTACTTGGAGACAAAAGAAGCAGAGACTAATATTACAGATGATTGAACAGGTCCTGTTTCCTTATAAACCAAGCAAAAGTACATCACCCATGAAGCACATAGCCAACATAGAAAATTTCAGCCTAAAAACTTGAGCTTGTCAATGGCCTAAGGAATTAGAATGTGTGCCTATTAAGGAAAATATTATGCAACATCTCCTCTCCTCTATCTTATCATCTTACATTAGTATTTCCTTAAAATATTTTAAATCAAATAATTACATAACAAAACTACCATGAGTATGGAAAAAAGTTCAATATACTATAATTAGATCAATACACTGTAATTAGATCAATTGCAATATAAACTGTAACCCACTAATACTATATAAAAAAAATATCAACCACTATTAAAATAAAAGTGTGTGATGAAAAGCAGCCCTTACACTGGGACTCTGATTTTACACTAAGTGGATAACAGATGTAGTAGTAAATATAATTATTAGTGAGTCTAAATAAAGATGTATTAGACAGAAAATAATAAATTTTTGTGTCCTAGATTGTTTGAAGTTAAATCTCCATGATCTTTCATATGACTTTTAAGATTTTTTAATTTTTCAGATTTTCATCCACAATTATTTTCTTTATGCACATACAGCAAACAGTACAAAAGACCTTGTTAATTTATGCTGAGACCCCTTTACCTTATACTGTATGAGAAAGAAATTGCATAAACTTCATATAGTATTAAAATATTGTTACAGAATAGTGATGTCAAAATTAGAGTCTGTAAAGACCTTGCAGTATTTTCTGCATGCTGAGTATTTTATGTCTGTTCACAAAGAGGCAGTATTATACATGAAAGGTTGCAAAGCTTGTTAAAGTAGTCTTGGAAACATGACTTAGACTACAAGCTGTAGGAAAGTATTTACTGCTTCTTTGCACTCTCAGCTATTCAACTGGCTTCAATTTACTATTTCATTTATATATACTACTCTTACTATTTAAATCTTTGCAGTATTCCCCTGGGATATTATTCAGAAAAGACCTTATTTACACATTGAGAAATTCTCACAGCATTCACTAAAATACATTGAAATGTTCTCACAAAATAGCTGCTAAAGGAGTTTGGCTTCTCAAACACATCAATGCAATAATTCATTAAAAAAAACTAAACCAAGACAAAACAAAGTGGGTTAAGGCAGTTAACTGAATAGTGCCAACTGTTGAATCGCCTCAGCTATCAGTAAAATCAAAGTGTGCTCTGTACTTCCAAGCTGATGTCCAACCTCCTTCAGAAGGGAGTCATCATTTCACAGAATCACAAAACCACAGCATAGATGAGGTTGGAAGGGACCTCTGCAGATCAATTCATCCAACCCTTCTGCTTGAGCAAGGCCACCTAGATCCCAGGACCATGCACAGATGAATCTTAAATATCTCCAAGGAGGGGAGAGTCCACAACCTTGGAAGCCATCCGTGTTTCCTGATATTCAGAGGGAAATTCCCGTGTTTCAGTAAAGCCTGGTTCCATCCCCTTTGCATATTCCTTTCAAATATTTGTATATATTGATGTGATTCCCCTAAGCCTTGCCTTCTCCAGGCTGATCAGTCTCTGCTCTCTCAGCTTGTCCTTATATATGAGATGCTCCTGTTCCTTCTTATTTTTTTTTTTAGCTTTTTCTTGGGAGATAACCCAAACTTCAGTTTTGGAAGGTAACCAAATGTCTCCAGTTAGAAAAAGTTCATTTTAACATGATTTAACATTAAATATATGTCACAAATTGATTCCACTACCATTTTCTACTTTTTAATGTATATATTGTTCAATGCAAGTCAAAATATGGTATTCAGAAATATCTGCTGTCAGGAGCTCAGCTGCCACCAGGGCCACAATAATTTAATTATCCCATCTCCAGTAATTGCATTTATGAATTTTACTAAGTATCTTCATAACATTTCTCTTTGCAAATGAATTAATTAGATGCGTAGTAAATGTTAATATTTTCCCCTTCTAAGCCCTTCTAGGCTGCCACACCCTTCTGGCATGAGACATTTGTATGTATGTGAAATGTGATTCTTCTCAGATACAAAGTGATACGGGATCATGTAAGATGGTAAGATACATCAGTTGCCCCATATCCCTTATAGAAAACCATTTATACTGAAAAATTATTATATGCGTGAATTCTAATTTTGAACTGCTGCTCTTAGTTTACATCAAACTAAAAATAATGTCTGGATAAATGTGTCTGCATATTTAATTTCCTTCCTGGGTTGAAATATTATTTAAAATTAAAATCAGAAGATAATTTCATAGAATCATAGAATGGCTTATGCTGGAAGGGACATCAGAGATCATCTAATCCAACCTCCCTGCCACAGGCAGGGACACCTCTCAATTAGACTAGATTGCTCAAGGCCTCATCCAACCTGGCCTTGAACTTCTCCAGGGAAGGCGCATCCACAACCCCTCTGGGCAATCTATTCCAGAGTCTCACCACCCTCATACTGAAAAACTTTTTTCCTAAGATCCAATCTAAACCTATTTTCCCTCAGTTAAAAACCATTTCCCCTTGTCCTATCCCTGGACACTCTTATGAGGAATCCCTCTCCAGCCTTCCTGTATGATCCCTTCAGGTATTGGAAGGCAGTTATAAGGTCCCTCCAGAGTCTTCTCATCTCCAGGTTGAACAATCCCAGCACACTCAGCCTATCCTCATAGCAGAGGTGTTCCAGCCCCTGGATCACTGTTGTGGCCCTCCTCTGGACTCGTTCCAACAGATCTATGTCCCTCTTATGGTGGGGACACCAGAACTGAACGCAGTATTCAAGGTCAGGTCTCACAAAAGGAGAGTAAAGGGGGAGAGTCACCTCTTTTGATCTGCTGGCCACACTCCTCTTGATGCATCCTAGGATATGGTTGGCCTTTTGAGCTGCATGAGTGCACTGCCGGCTCATGCTGAGCTTCTCATCAATCAACACCCCCAAGTCCTTCTCTTCAGAGCTACTCACAACCCATTCTGTACCCAGTCTGTAATTGTGCCTGGGACTGGCCCAGGCCAGACGTAGTATCTTGCACTTTGACTTGTTGAACCTCATGCAGTTTGCATTGGTCCATTTCTTAAGCCTGTCAAGGTCCCTCTGGATGGCATCCCTTCCCTCAAGTGAATCCTTGTGAGCACATTCTTTCCTCTGTGGACTTAATTTATTGAAAAGGCAAATCAGATATGACAACAACATACTAAGAATACCTTGTTGGCCCTCCTGGTGTAAAAGGGAAATGCAATAGACAGGGTTACCTAGACAATATGCAAGATGCCCTTCTATAGCTGAAACGGATGAACTGGAGGAGGCAAAGAAGGGAAGAGAGGCAATTCAGACATTATTGTCCTTAACCAGAGTAATTACTAATCAGAACACTTAACACAGTGATACAGTATATTTCCACATGGAGAATATGTTGCAAATGTCCAGTCACTTGTACTGAAGCCTGCATTGAGAGATATTCCAAGTATTCCCTGACCGCTTACACCTGCATAGTCTGTCTTAAACTCCAAAGTTAGATGTGGTAGGTTAGCAGGCATGAAGAAAAGAAATGAAGATGACAAAATAAATCACACAACATTTTCTGATACCATTTTGTGTCTGTACTTCTATGTTAAAGTTAATAGGACTGACCACCACATGTCCATGAGACTAATGTAACCATACAAGCTGCTATAGTAGCAGCTATTGCACATCTTGCTTACCCAACTGGCACTCTGAAGCCCACTGCAGTCATTGATAAATATGAGGCATTCATCTTACTTCAGAAAGGTGCTCTGACTACACATCATTGTTGCAAAACACTGCAACCATGCACATGTGCATGCACATGAAAAACAGGCCTAGCTTGTCTTCTAATGGGGATATCAAAAAACCCCACCCACATTCCTATAATAACATAGAGGTTGTTTCAGGGAGGCAATTCTACTTTTTTTGATTAAAAGGTAGAATTCATAGGGAATAAAATTTATAAAATTTTTAGAAAACTGTGCTGACCATGACTGCAATATCTAATGTCTATTTAAGAAGGTCAGACATTTACTGACATTTATTTTTTAATCTGATTTTACTGGAAATATCCGAATAAGTACAAGGCATTAGGCTCTCAGTGAACTGAAAACCAGAGCAGCTAGTATTTTGTATAATGTCACAGAAATAAAAAAACTTTAACTGACACTTTAATTTCTCCTCTCACAACTAGTTATTCATGTAAAATATTGAGACAGCAAATTAGGATTTAATTCATAAACCCAGTTCCTCTTCCCTCATCAGTGTAATTTTTGAGATTTCAAAGGAATTGATTTTGATTGCCAACAACAGAATCAGAAATTCTGAAGTGAAGCACAGACTCTAAAGCATTTAGATCTTGTGCTTCTTCATGTTCATCCATTATGTATAATACGAAGTGACATTGTGAGCCAGAAAAGAAGCTTCTTTCACCTTCTGCCCCACCACGATTACATCCCCAGGCACCCTGCTGAGTCACTGTGCTTCCAAACCTACTGTAGGCAGAACCTCAGTATGTGCCCCAGGGTAGGCAGCATCCTCCTCCTTTGATACGTCTTCTCATTTTTCCCTCTCCTTTGCATTTGAAGTTTCTTTCTACAGCCCCATCCTAAAACTCAGGCCAAATAATTTCATAGCAGAATTTGTAAATATTTTGATAGGCTTTCCTCAGTCCCTACCAGAAATATATTAGATGGCCCACACCTCTCAAGTGTTAGCCAGAACCATGCTTTTTGTTTCAAGAGCAACTGTAAAATTAGAAGACATGTTCCTTAAAGTTGATAACTCACATGACATATATCATGACTGTCAATGGCTGTTGAAACAAATGCATAAGGAAGCCATCAATTTCCTATCTTCAAATAGGGAAAAAGATACTTTTATCATGGTATTATAAAACAAATATAAGCTGTTTCATGAAGGGAGGGGGAGGGGCACACCCCTTTTGAAGTAAATGCAGACTATAAAACATTAATTGCCTCTAATAATTGTAAAGAATTATAACTTTCGTGAAAAGTAATTGTACTGAATTGTACTGAGTACAGTTGTTGATTTCTTTTTAATAATTGATATCTGAAAACACAATCTTGCCATTAAAAGCTATGATTTTCTCACATTGCCTAGCAACCTGTGCAAAAATAGAACTGCAGATGCAAAACTACCGACCTTTTTTTTCATGCCTGCTTTCCAGTGCTTATTGTTTCTACCTTAAACAGAAGAAAAAAAAGAAATGCATAAATCTAAAAAAGAGATTTCAAACACTGAACTCTTCAGCATATAGTTAGTATTTCAGTTAACAAAATCATGATAATACCTTTGCTTAACAGAAAAAGATAAACTGTTTTATTTACCTAAGCTTAAAATATTCCATACTGGATACTGTCTCGCTCATCTTTCAGCACATACAGAATGGTTACTCACCCTACAATATCTGCAGCTCTTAGGAGGCATCCATGCAGATTCCATTCCTAGTGCACTTGGATAGCTTGTGAAGGGGTTTTTTTAGACCAAAAATATACACTGAATATATTCCTGCATTTAAGTATACCTGCATTCAGCCTAACAGAGTGAGTTGAGCTACTCATTTCTTTTATTGGTAAAGAAGTAGGATTATTCAGCAAATGGGAAGAAAAGCACATTCAAAACATATGAGCATGTTAAAGGAAGCCAAGGTAATAGCCTACACAGCTTCCTCCTGTAGTGCCAAGTACAACTTCCTTGACTACGTGACAATATGTATGAGGCAGCACATACAGAGATGGAGTAGACAGAGAGACCTTTTACCTCTTTAGTTGTGATATGAAGGCTGAACAACAAAATTTGTGATAGAAGATTAAATAAGCAGCACTGCAATAGGCCTCAGAGAACTGTGAGAAGTCAGATGAAAAAAGGGAAAGAGTGGATGGTAGCCACAAAATGCTTAAGACCTACGATCCAAATGTGGAATTGGAAGTGAGGTCACACCAAATCCCCATAGTTCCAAGGCATGCCACCTTGTTTGCTCAGTTTAAAAGGGCTGTCCAGCAGGCCTTACAGACACCTCTGACTAACTACTGCTGGCTGTGGTATCAGACAGTACTGACAACAGCGTATTCCTCAAATTTCTCTTTCTAGGAAGGTAAAGCCATTCAAACTAAACTGAGACAAGTTTAAGCAGATATGGTGTTGTGGTGGTCCTCTGTGAAGTATAACTGTTCTGTTACCTTTTCATACCTGGTTTGATTTGTTCTTGAAAGTCTTAGGCAAAATATTCCAAGAATATTCTAAGAATATCATATATTCAGAATTATCAGGAAATAACTAAGCACTAGAGTGAGCAGCCATGAAATGTGAATAGTGTAAAAGAATAAGACAAAAGTTAAATTATTTATGTTGGTTTATCATCTTATGCTTGTAAATTCATAGAAGATCAGACTATAAAATAAGAAATTGATGTCTTATGTAAGATGTATTAATTTTTTAATGAATATTTGCACTGTCTAAAAAATGGTAATGGGTTTTTTTTTCAGTAAATGTGATGACAGAAAACTCAGAAAAATCAGAACATACTCTATTATAAATTTAAGAGTCATTAAGAAACAGAAATCAAGAAATTAATTTGATCTTTATTTTGCTAAATTTAAAGATCTGTCCTTTAAAACTCCACATTATAAAAGCTTTTTCATTGTTTATTTTCTTATACACTCATACACGATTTAAATCATCTGAAAGAAATTTAATATTATTTTGGGCTTTATATGAGTCACTGTTTCCTTTAGACAAATTGTGACCCTATCTGTGAAATATTGCCTATCTCAGCTCTTTCCATCCTATTAGTTCAATATTTTAGATATTATTTCAAGTGACACTAATTACTGCCATCATAACTACAGTATGAAACAGAATGGAGTTTAGTTCTCTCTACTTGTTTTCTTTTTAGGTAACAAGATGTTCATCAACTCAGAATGTTGAGGCATTTGTATTTAAAAACATCTCTAAGATAATTAATAATAAAAAATGAGTAGGAGGACGGAGTAAAAGAATTTTAATTTTGCTCATGTTTCTTTCTTTTAAATAAAGCACTTTAAAACATTTTGACAACTCTGTGTGAACAGTTCTATTGTTTTGTAGAACAAATTTTATTCATATTCTTCAGTCCTATTTTATGCATAGAACTCCAAGCTTTTCAGCCAAGTATAGTTTATTCCAATTACCTAAATAGAGTTAATACTTGAATTCTTAAATTAAAGGTGTTTGAGTTTCTGAAGATTGGACCCTGGTTTTGAAAATAACTTCTTTAAAGCCTAAATGTATCCATACCTTCTGAAAAAGTTAACTTTGACCTTCACATCACCATTCATACACCAATAGTGCAATAAAGCAGTATATGATACAAACATTACCATGCAAGTTAAAAGCAAGTATGGGGTTTTTTTTGTTTTTCTTTTTGTACAGGAGTGAAAATGCCATACTATTTCATGCGAAATGTGTGTTTCCTGTTGCTTGTGTAATTACAATTAACTGGTAATTTATAAAAGCAGATACTAGAAGACTAAACAGATACATAGAAAGCAAGGCAAAGGTGCCTGTTAGACCAACAATAGTATCACATTTTAAAAATATATTTTTTTTCTATGCTATTTCATAAACCAATTTTTAAATCATACTGAATAATTTTCACATTAGCTCTGTTTTAAACACAATTATAGAAAATAAGTAAAGACTGTACGAAGTCTTGCATACAACCAATGCATGTTTTGCATGTTTAAGTTTATACTATTCTTCTGAAGCTAGATCAGCAATTTAGAAAAGTTCCTTTTTCTGGACAATGTGTTGGGGTTTTTCCATAACTACTGATTTATACATAGTTCTTCAAAATGCCAAACATTACAGCTTACCTTTTTGTAGTGCCTGTAGTACCTAGTCAATAAAATTTTTATAGATATTCATGTATGCAGTATTACCTCACATTTCAAGTATTTTGAGTATATATTTTGAGATCACTCTTTAACAGCGTCTAGCCTACAATAACATAAAATAGGAATCTCTTCAATCACATCTCCTGGAAAAATACATATCCAGCTAAAATTCAAATAGAAAGGATACAGAAGATAGTGAACTTGTCTTGCTGAAGTGTAAAGAACAAGGTGTACAGTCCAATACAAGGGAAAAACATTGAGTGATACTTCTAAGGCATGCTTTATGCATCTTCCAAATAGCAGAATGCTGACACTTGATCCAGAGTGCTAGTAAACAAATGACTGATATTACTTCACAGGAAAGCAAACACATCTGTTGTGTTTGCACATCTCTACATTGTCCGTAAGCATTAGACAGACTCAAAATCTGGGAGAGTGGGGAAATAATGGGCAATAATAAAGTGTCTTTTAAATGTTGTTTCTTTGCTACCTCTGCTACCTTTATGAGAGTCCAAAACAGTGTAGAGAGTGAATATTAATTTTCTATAAGGAAGGTGCAAGTATCTTCTTTTTGCCATTAACATTTCATGAAAGCTGCCAGGAAGATGTTAAAAAAAAAAAAAAACAAACAAAAAAACGTGTCTGTTACACTTCTTTCAAGAATCCATTTGTTTTTGATAAACACAATAGTAACAATGCTACCAGTCACCTGCTTTACAGCAATCATATGCTTGCTTTTCATGGTTAGTGATACTAATTCATGGATTAGTAACATGATTCATGGAAGTAACACCTATGTAAGGAAAAGTTGGTTTATAATTCTTTGGTTTATATCAAAAGCAAAATTCAATATCCTGTATGTCAAGAAAACGAGCTTGATTGTCTCCAGTTGTTTACTGCTGCTCTGAGATACTGCATACTCACATGAATTTATGCACAGCAAGCAATTAAATAAGGATAACCACAAAACACTGGACTAATCTTAAAGGAATTAAATTGCACTTCTAGTTTTTATTTGATCTGCACACTTCAGTTCTTTTTACTCAGGAAAAATATATAGGCATCTTCAAATTTTAAAAGCAATTATTTTCTTCATGGATAGCCATTTTATACATGTAATTAAAGTTCATCAGGAGCAACAAATGATACTGGGTAGGAAGTGATACAGTTTCTAAAGCTCTGCTCTTATAGAAGCACTAATATTCCAAAAGTTAAATTTCTTTAAGAATTCCAGCCTTTGGCAATGCTAAGGGATTCCTTTACAATTAATCAAATCCCAGCAATTAGCCCAGTTCATATCTTACCACCCTATTTTATATAAGTAACTAAACATATTTCTTATGTCTTGTTTAAACATTTTAAAACTTATTAATTGGCCCTTTAAAAAGTTATCTTTTTTATATATATATAAAATAATCTAGAATGGTATTCTATTGTAATTTATCTCAGAGTAAGATAATAAATGTTAGCAATCAAATCTGGAGAATCACAGGGTTTTGTTATTTTCAGTGACATACTGCATTGTACCCATACAATAGACAAAACAGTTAGATGCTATCTCATCTAGAATTTTTCATCCGAATAAGGATATTTAAAAAGAATTCCCATTTTTATAAGATCTTTCCTGAAAATTTCATTACTTCTTGTCGATATTTTAACTCTCAGTAGATTGATTTGGCTTTTGGAGAAAATTCAGCTAGCTCTGCTATTCAAATCAAAACACTACTGCACACATACTGCCTCATTTCCTCTCCTGGGACACATACATTAGAGACATTAGTCACATTTTAATGCATTATTGGAAAAAGTTAACATTTTTTAGCAATAAAGATAATGGAATTTATGTAAAACTTCTATATTACTGAGATACCACAAACTAATAAGCAATGTTTTAGTCTGGCTGTTGAAGCATGTCAGATTCCAAGTCCAATTCAGAAATCTCAGGTATTAAAAATTGTTTCGAGCTGCATCTCCAGTCATGTCTGCATTATTAGTCTAATGACATATTATCTACAAATTTTGTCCAGTCTTTCCAAGTTTCCTAGGCATGTTTTTGCTTTGATGTTCCCAAAGAACATATTTTTTACCATACACCCAAGGAACAACAGTAGAGGCTCTGCTGCATACCCCACTGAGAAAAGTTTTGTACAGTGCATGGTTAGAACTGTTCCCTGGTAAACTAAATTAAATTAAAAATTCAAACCAAACAGTAGTCTGTTTCTAGTCTTCACACAATTATACAGTGATGAAAGCTCATTCTCCCTGTTATCCGAGATGGAAGTAAGAAAATCTTGTCTACAACTTGCATAGCTGAAATGTTAAAAAAAAGTCACGTAGACTTCAACTTACCCCACCCAGTAATACAGAGCACTGTGAATACAATCAGAAAACAGAAAAGTGCATTTTCAGAATTATTAACGTTCAGCCCTTTCGTGAGAAGATTCCATTTCTTTAGTAAGGTCTGAGAGCTCGGAGGAAACATGTCTTTCCCTCTCTTTATTCACTTTGGTGATCATGAGTGGTTTGTATCAAATGTCTAGGTACCAGCCTCTGGTTCCAGCCACCTTAAGGTAACTGTCATCTTTCACTGATGTAGGTCTTCAAGTTTCTAATAGAGTAACTCAGAAAGAAGTCTGATGCTTATGAGTTACATAACATCTCCTTTGAGCCAGAACAGAGGTACAAAATACAAAAATCTTTCCCTTAGACAGCAGGGGATTTTTTAAGACCTACTGTTCATTGCAATAAACCACATTTTAGTTAATAAATTGAAAAAAAATGAAAATATTTTTGGAACAAAGTTGTCTCTTTTTTGTACCCCTATTCTGGATAAGGTGGCAAGGGTGTTAGAGAAAAACAAATAACAAAAATAATACTAACACTGAACTTTCAAAGAAAGAAGAACGGAGAATGAAAAAATAAAGATTTAGTTCAGAGCATATATCTTTTAAAATGTATTATTCTAACAGAGAATACTGAAATCAAACCACCAATTCTATGGTTAAAACATACACATTACGAATGTGCGTGCATGCATGTGTATGTGTACACAGTCCATTTCATTATGACTTCAGTATTAAAAGTACAGGTGATGTGGATATACATGAAGGCTAGCAATATTTCAGATTAATAAATCATAAATATACTACTGTTCTTTAATATGCAGAAGTTCTATTGCTTATGATGGCTAGAGTGTTGAATATTGTGCTTGTATAAGTCCTCAGTGATAAAAAGTCCTCTATTTCACCTCATTTATTAAATTATTTTCTTAGCTGAAATACTGAAAAGTATGACATTTTATCAAGTTTCAAGTTCTTAACACTAAATTTGTAAAGCTTCAGTGAATAAAATACTCATTAAATAATTAATTCAATCTTCATATACATGCATGCAACATATTTACATAATTTCTGATTTTTCCTTCTGTATTTTATATGTTTAATTTCTACTCCTTTTACAACAATATTTTACTTTCTTACTCCTACTTTCTTTTCAGCCACAATTACTCACAAAGTCTTCAATGATGTTTGAAAGTCATTGCCAAATACACAGTATATTATTATGCTTCACAGCATAATGAAAAGAGGTTTTCTTATTGTGTTCACTTTCCATTTGAGGATGCTTAAAAATCACTTCTTTAAACTTTAGTACTTCACTACTATGACAAATTTTGCTAGAAGGTACCTGAAGTCTAAAAATCACAAGATTTAGAATCAAAATCCAAAACATGGGCTAAATATTTTAAAAATAATATTTGATTGAGTCTGGAAACCTTAGGCATGAGTCTAGAAAGATATATTTTTGTGATGGGAAGGATAGAAGAAATGCACAAAAGGCCATTTTTGTTTTCTGTTAAAAATGAAAAACATTTAATTAAGACAGGACAATTAATGAAATTAAAACAAACTGCTTTCAGCAAATGATATAGAAAAACTTCAGAAGGAAAAAAGCCACCATAATTCAGACATGTAACGCCAATTGAAATCCTTCCCTCACAAGCAATGGAATAAAAAATTCTGTTTAATCTGCAGAGGATACAAAGTTATTGATTTTATCTCAGCAAGAAAGATCTCAAGACTTTCCATATTTCTTGAAAGAAACTCAGATCACATCTTAAAAATTACTGATAGAGCACTGCAAAACCATATCTGCATTAGCATAGCATGAAGATAAAGAGGGAGGAGCTGTCTCAAGTGTGTATGTTTGGTACAAATGAACATTAATCAAGTACATTAACAATCATTAAAGTCTATATAGTTTAGTAAATTAATCATCTGTTCAAAACAGAATACCTACAGACTGGCCAATATGTGTTTGTTTGTATTAGCACCTTCTGCTTCAACAGTACATTAGCTTTTTATAGCCTGTAGGTCCTTCTCTAGGCTTACTTGGCATAGATATGACTTTCTGATACAAGATTACGGCTTTCATAGCAAAGTGTTCAGAAACTCAAATTGTGAATTCTGAGAGCTAGTTTCTAAATCAAGCTATATAAATCCTGGTTAGTAATTTCAACTCCACTTCTTTTGCTCCTTTTCTTCCTGAAGGATGATCTCCAATGGATAGGAAGTGAGTTATTATAGTTCCTACTACAATGGAACCTTTGATTTCTCCTAAATTCTCAAGGTACTGATGAAAACTTTGGGATAGTATTTTGGGAGTTTGGGATAGTATTTTGATTGACAGTAGTGCCACATATTTGATTTTGGTCTTATAAAAACATTCAACTCTCTGTGTAGGTTCTTTTGAAACCCCATCTAACAGTGACAAATACTCCTATATTACAAGCTAATGATTCCTTTTCCCTCCATCGATACCTTCCATCAGCACAGAAAATTCTTCCTTACTTGTGCACCACAGGATCTGTTCTGCCCATGATGATGTATGAGGAAGACACAAAACCAAATGCCAGATTTCTTTTTCTATATGAGCTTTTAGGAAAGCAGCTGATCTGGCAGGCAGACTTTGCATATAGATCATAAAGATCATAAAGAATTAAGAGAAGAGGAAAGAGTCAGAAAGGGTTCTGAAACCATCTATTGATTCCTATAGATTCTCTTCTGATTAAAATCAGTACAAACACTCTCTAAAATAAGTTATTAAGGAAAGATACCCCTAGTTTCATTTTTGCCTCTTCTTTTTCAATTTTTTCGAGGGCTATAAGGCTACAAGGTCTTGCTGTGGAATTAGGACTTCAGTTGTCTTTTCTATATGAGAAACAAGTCAAACCACAGTAAGATATGTAGTTTTACAAGAGTTTCAATTGTCTATTTTAACTATCTAAAGCTGAAAGCAGTAAGCTACTGGAGCAGGGTAGCTTGAAATACAGTGAGCCAGTTAGAGCAGGAAATAGATGCATTTAAAAGACATAGGGTGCAGGCATTTTGGAATCACCAAACCACACACTGAATTACTCTGCTTGCAGTGTAACAGGATGCAACTCTGTTAATAGCACATTGGTGACAAAGTGACTTTGCAGAAAGAAGTGTAAGAATGTAATGTCTTTCTCCATATCAGAGGAGATATGTACTCAAGTCCTAGGGGTCTAATATCTTCTTTCTGCTTGAGAAAATAAAAAGTCTTCTGTTTTATTTATCATGCACCATCTGTAAATATTAAAGACAAAGCTGGCACATACTTGTACCAAAGTCAAACTTAAAAGACCCATAGCCCTTTAAGAATCGTGGCAAGAACTTCAGTATCTTACAATATTTTAATAAAGCTATTATTTTACACTATTTTTTAAAACTAAAGTTCAAGCAGTAATATACAGAATTAAAATTCAACACAAATGAGTTAAAAGACCATACAGGACCTGTAAAGTAGAAATCATTTTCTTAAATAGCCTTTTGCTATGACCTGCCCTGATGTGTACAGAATGGAATACATATTAGAGAGAATGAGAGTAAACAGTTTAATAACATAAGCACTACACAACCTGAAAAGACTAAGCAGAATAATAACAACATGAACTAAATAATTCTTACACTAAGGATTTCTTTTTAGATTAGAATCATAGATTTGGTGACATACACTGATATTAAGGTTTCGTGAAAGCTAAAAATGAGATTGACTACTGCCTGTATATTCTGTTTTAACACCAGTGAGCTTTCTGTCTGCACTTGCCATTTATAACACATTGCGATTCCTCCTATATAGTAGCATATTCTACTTTGTTCCAATTGTTGAAACAGCATGAAATCATAAAGTTGATCTTATTTTGCATTTATCAGTGGTTTAGAACAGAATTAACAAGCTAACATCCTAATTCATCAAAAAAGGGGGCAGGAGGGAGCAGGGACAAGGAAAACAAAACAGTTCTGTGGATTGAGCTTGATGGCTCACACTTCATCACTCAAGGGAGATATCTTGAGTGAGCAGCCAAAAATTGCTTTCCTATATATTATGCAGTTCTGACGCAGGGATGTGAAGACATCATGCCTGAGTGCACAGATATCAGCCATTTCTGCCATCTGCCCCACAGTAGGAATACCAGATGAAATCAAACCTCTTTGCTAAGTGAGCATGGTGCAAGGCAGCTCCCTATAGCTGATGAACTGTGGAAAGATTTTTGAAATTGAGTATTAGCCACTAATAGAAAGACAAATACATTGCACTTCTAAAGCCAGAAAGACTTAAAAATTAAGGAATACAGTGGCAGTAGTGCCACAAAGAAGTAAACTTCTTCCCTCCTATCATTCAAAGGAAATTAGGAAAAAATAAAAGTGATTACAGAAGACTTAGAAATAATCTTGTGAGTCATTAGTTGTTAATGAAAAATTTTATACAATTCATGCTAATACTTCTTTCTTTGACAAAAAATAACTGATCACTACCAACTCTAGAAACTCAGCGCTCCTGGGCCTCAGGCCAGCTACTAATTCAAGCTTTGGCTGATGAATATCAGTATAGTTAATTTAGATTTTATCCTCAGGGTAGCAGAGTGAAGTTTTTCAAACATGGGTGAGGAATCTAGAAGGTTAATTTTACACATAATTTGTGAGATTCTTCCAAACCCATGAGAACTTGTCAGTTACAAGTGGTGTCCCTCAGGGGTCTGTACTGGGGCCTGTCTTGTTTAACATTTCTGTCAATGACATAGACAGCTGGACTGAGTGTACCATCAGCAAGTTTGCGGATGACACTGAGTGGTGCTGTCAATACACCAGAGGGACAGGATGTCATCCAGAAGGACCTAGACAAGCTGGAGAGATGGGCCCAGGTGAACCTCATGAGGTTCAACAAGAGCAAGT
>JANHGN010006457.1:0-16789 GCA_024605025.1 Megaceryle maxima | reverse complement strand
CTTCACTGTAGTAACATATTTTGCTAGAGACCTTGGACTGCAATAGCCTTATATGCTACCAGTTTGGTATTCTTGTATATTAGCTGTCATACTAATTTTATTGTGCCTCCTTCACAGAGGTACTAACTATAAACAACTGATATTGGTATATTTATTTACAGTTGGGTAGAAAACTGGCTTTCTAGCAAGTTAATATAATTGGTTTTCTAGCAAGCTTATATTAATCATCATTGTTACAAAAGTTGGAATGGTGTCTACTGCACTAGCAGAAACTATTACACATTTTGCTTAGGTTATAAAACTGCCTTCATCCTATTTTTTTTTCTTCTGTCACTGATGCTAGCTTTAGAAATCACAGTGGAATGTCATCTTCTTCTTCAAAAAAAAATAAATAAAAAGGACCTAAAGGTATATTCCTAAAATGTGATATATACAGAATTACTACTCATCTTGGATGAGCCAATCTAGGCTGATTAAACTGAAGAACCTATATTATTTTTATAGAAATATCAAGTAGTCCCTGAGCAGCTCAGTATGGTATGTGACAAAAATAGATGACTTGCAACAAACACATAAAAATAAAACCTATAAAAAGAAAATTGAAGTAAATGGGGGTTAAATTTTGGCTCTATTCTTTTTTTATATTTTTGAAATCTTAATTCCCTACCGGGCACACTGCTTACTATTGCATCTAGGCCTGTTAATATTATCCATAATCAAAACACCTAAAATAAATATTGACACAAGCTTTCATGGTTTAAAGGTTACCTGCAGCAGATGATTAAGTTGCAATGGGCTGAAGTGAGAAGAAAGATCTTTTAATCATTTTAGTTTGTGTTTCATTTTTCTGCATGACAATATAATCTGTATTTTCATGGTTGGTAGACAACAGTCTGCATCTAACACTCTTGGGGCCATGATCTCTGCAATCAGAGATAAAGGGAAGCATCTCTCTCTGTTGCAGTATTAATTACAGGTCTGCAGCTATGTAAGAAAATTGAATGAGTTTAGCCTGTACTTTAGGTCCACAATAACGCATCATTATCTAGTCTTCCCATGTTCCATTCTGGATTACAACTACCTGAAAAAATACTAACTCCAAAAAAAGCTCACTGGATGATTTCATCCAAATTCACAGCCCTGCTGCTAGCTCTCTCCTAGAGGCTGAATTATTTACGTTAATTCCTTCTTGCATATAATTTGCAGGGAGTAATATTGTATTTTATACTCTACCTTTTATATTGCATGCAATCCAGATTCTTGTTCATTATACTGCTACTATTAATTATCACAAGTTAAGAGGTTTCTAGATATTTTTCCTGATAGTAAATTCCCATACTCTCTAGTTTGTATGCTCTTACATTTTCCCTTGGGTAATACATTATTTTACTTTCAAGCTTATTAGTCATTAATCTATTTTGGACTGCATTGTTCTGGATGAGCTCAGCTTCTCAAAGAGTCTTAATCATTCTGCATTTTTAATCATACTGCATTTTCCTCATCATTCTCTTTAACATTCTTTTCAGTGAAGACAGCAAATGCAAAAAATTACGCTGTTCCATATCAGCATTCACACCATTTGTATAAATAATGAGGTTTAAGGGTACTGCTAAGCCTTGTGATAGCCCATTAGTAATCTCCTTCCACAATGAAATTTACTTATAGTATAGCTACTTTATACGTACTTTATTTTAAACCCAGAGAGTTACTTTGCTTCCACTTACACACGTCAAACACTAAAACTGACATTTCACAGGTTTTCTTTTTGAAGAAGTCTTTTAATAAAATAACTCACCAATACAGATGTCTGACTTCACTCACATCTGTTATCAATGGATAACAGATTGGGGAAGATGCTCAGGGGTGCCCGAAAGAAGAGCCAGTCTTTTACTTTTTCCTTGCAAGAGACCATTTCAACCATGATCAGCATGTCAGCAGGTATAATTTCATTTTCTTGTTCTCTTTCTTCCCCTTTCTCATCCTCAACACAAGACACAGATTTATCTCTTGCATATGCCTTTTTTTTTTTTTTTTCCTCTGTGTGTGTGTGCTAAAAGATTGTTTTTCCATATTTGGCTAGTTCCATTTTTGTGTTTTATAGCAGAACCATGGGTTTCAAGTCTTTTTCTTTTCAATGTAGCTCTTTTTTAAGTCCTCAATACTATATTGAACATCTATCTTTCTATTCTTGTCCAAAACTTCAGAACAAATCAGGTTATCACCTACCAATTCTATCCCTGTGCCACATGGGAGGTGTACAGGCCATGCTGTATGCATACTTCATTGTTACCATGCCATGCCATGGCTAATGAGGTACACAACATATGGCAATGAATAAAGCTGAAAAGAAAATGAGCCACTGTCAGAAATCTTAATGAACTCCTATACTACTGTCTCCTGAACGTTATCTTTGTGGAATAATGTGCCTAAGTCTAAGATATTTAAACAACCTACAATGAGGAAAAAAGGCAGAATTATAAATAGAATAGGTTAAGAAAGAGCAGCTCAGTCATAAACCTTGTATCATCGCACAGTAAGTCATCATGTCATGACTGTGGAGTCCTAACTTGTTAGACAGCCTCCCTTTTACATAGATGTTTCTAAGCAATTTGTGTGCCACATGCATACAAAAAAAATCTATTGTAATGAAGTAGAAACATAGAATGATCAATGTGTCCTCTTCTAGTCATTAACAGAAACTTCTTTACCACACAAAGAATGGGTCTTTTATTTACTTTTATTAAAATGAGTAAAAGGAATTCCCTCTTTCTAGAAGAATTACTGATGTTAGTGTGAATAAAGTTTTGATGTATCAAACGAGTGATTCTCAAAGCTGAGAAAAGATCAGAGTACACAGCAAGAGCAGCAGTGCAAAAAACCAGTCAGTGACATTTTTCACAATATGCACAGCATAAGTCACACACTCACAAAGCACAACGTTGCATTAGTACCACCAAAGCCAAATGAATTGGTGAGTCCTATACACCATTTTTCAGTTTTCCACTCCTGAGCTGTTAAGGGAACATAATTAAGATCAAGCTCTGCCTCTGCTTTCTCTAAGTTTAGAGTAGGAGGCAAAATTCTGTGGTAACAGGACAGTGCAGTAAAAGCTGCTTCAATAGCTCCTGCAGCTCCCAAGAGATGTCCTGTTGCTCCTTTTGTTGAGGAAACTTCAATATTATGTGAGTGAGCTTTAAAAAGTCTCTTGATTGCTTGATTCTCAGCAGCATCTCCTAGAGGTGCAGAAGTTGCATGTTCATTGACATATGTTATGTCTTCAGGTTTGATCCCAGAATATTTTATTGCTGCAGACATGCACCTAAGGGGAAAAAAAAGAAAAAAAAAAAGTCAGAATGCTGATTTTTCCATTTTAGTTTTGCCACTAAAGTGTAAGTACAAACCAAAAGCAAAAGTACCATGTATTTGAAAATGTTGATCAAATGTGAAAATCTGCATGATGTACTTCAGCAGCATTGTAAATGACAAGAGATAGATTCATCTCACTAAACACACTAGAATCTACATTTAGCCACTGGAGAAAATAGCAGTGAGGCACCCTATGAAAGTCAGAATTGCTGCTAAAATTTCCACAGTCAGAAAAAATACAAAGAAAGAAGCTAAAACAAATAATGTCTACAGACTACATTAATATAACAAAGACCCTTTTCAATTCAAAATTTTAAAACATTTGGGAGGGAAATAACTGCCTGAAATGATTACAAAAATGTAGGTTCCCTCCATTTCTCTAGCATAGCAACATAGCAAAATGTAACTTTCAGTACAATGGTCCAAGAAATCCCCTTCCCACTAGAAGTGAAAAGATGATTGCCTAGTTTTTGTATTTTATTTCCCCTCATATTTACAGTATTAAGGAATTAGGAATAAAAATTGCTCTATCAAACAAAAAATATTGGGAAAGCAAAGAAAATTCTGCAATCATCCTCCTTGGGAGCTTCTTTTGCATGTTTTCCAGAAGCCAGAAGATGTCTACAGTCCTGCAGCAGCAAGGATATAGCACAAATTCTTATATATAAAATGAAATTTACTGGAAGTTACATTTTTCTGCTCTGACACTGGATATTCCATTTTGACTCCCAATGACCTCTGGACTGTGACTGCCTCTATAAAGCATGTCTTTCATAAAAATCACAGAAAAATTGACACAACTCCATGCTGTGATATTCTCACAAAAAGAAGGGGCTGAATTACACATCTCTCCTTGCACATAAAGCTTAACAAAGTAATTCTAAGCAAAAGGACACTGTCTCTTTTTTATTTACTTATTTTTCATAAATTTCAGAAGAAGCTCAAAACTACAATAGCACAGGTTGCTGGATAAATTTGAATGTCTCCAACACAGCCTTCTACCCTTAGAAGCATTCATCTTAGCTTAGGTTAGAGGCCACTGATCCTGGCACTACACAGTAGGCCAACATTGAGGCCAAAAATATTGGGAACAGATACATTAATTCAGTTAAATACATCAGCTGCAGGGAACATATTTACTTAAGGACATAACAGATTAATCATGTAGAACACACTTTATATCCACACTTCTGAGCCTAGCTTTGCATCTCCTTTCTGGCAGGTTTATTCCAACACATGTATTAGATTCCAAGTGAAGTAGCAACTAGAAGATATCAAAAAATATATTCCCCTGAACTTTCTGATGTGGCAAATAAAATTCATATGGAAAAAAAAAAGTAAAAGAAGCATATACATTTCAGATTTAATCCATACACCACTGCAGTAATGAAATACTGAAGACTATACTGAAATGTATTATCTCAGGAATGGAAAGGCTCAACATTTTAGAGCTACCAAGATTAACTTTCAACTGCTTCCCGCCGTGAATTTAATTTATATGCTACTGCAACCATAAAATATACACAAATTCTGTCACAATATACTGTCATATCATCTCAAGGGTAAACAAAACTGAAAATCTGAGATAAGACATTCCTGATTACTCAACTTACACCTAAGTCTGCAGAACAATTAAATATGAGTCCAATAGCATAGAGGGAAATCTGGTATGTAACACTTTTTGAAAAATCTGTTAATCCAATAAAGATGCAAACACAGCCTTTACAATACCATGAAGAAGTATCACCTATTTGTGTAGTGATATACCAAATTTTGTTATTAAATATTCACACACATTCAGAATAAAGCAAACTAAATCTTTCCTAAAGATTCCAATGTCAGCAATAATACTCAGCTTCCACAAAGCTCACAAACAGTACTTACACTTATACATGTAACTTAACTGACAATTTAATTAGGTTAATGATAAAGATTAAAGATTTGATGAGTATCATCTACTTGTGAACTGTTTTTGATGGGATTAACAATGATGAAGCTTTACTATCTCACTAGACAGTAATGAAGTTTATTTCTTCTACACCCCTTCACTAACACTCTTAGCTGCATCACAATGAAGTATTTAAACATGATTGTGGCACCGGCACATGACATAAATACTTTTCTTAAGAAGAACTGAAGTAATTTCTATATAAGAGCATCCACAATCAACACTATTCACATGTATCATAATTATTTTAACAAACCAGATCCTCCGAGTGCTCTACAGGTTTCATGACTTGGGATTTCTTAAGGTACACTATTCCCCTCTCAGACCACAACAAATGACAAGACCTGCTTTGGCAGTGAGGTCTCACTTCTCTATGGACAAAGGGTGAAGGAAAACCTGAAAAGGTTCTACTGTACCACAAAAATCTTAAAAAAGAGGTTTCCATTGAGACTTATTTGTGTGAACAGCTGTAGGCACCAAACACAAACTATCTCTGCATAAAGGAAGTTTTCAGAATTCTGCAAAAAGTATTATTCTAGCAAGAACAGGCCTTCACCATGTTACTTAAAAAAAAAAAAAGAAAATTGGGGCAAAATCTTACCAGAAGCTCTTTCATTCTTCAGATTAAGTTTTCAGGCTTTTTGAATATTAATTCAAGATTGGACAGCATTTCTCTAGGAAAAGCATATAATAACAGAACCACATCTACCCACTATAATTAACATGTGAAATAGCCATTGTAATCAACATATAGTTCTTGCCTGAATGCATCATCTCCTTCTGGAATAGGTGCTGTTATGTGGCAAGCATCACCAGACAGTCCATAACCTAAAACTTCTGCATAGATCCTAGCATCTCTTTGTATAGTGTGTTCATACTCTTCCAAGACCAGCACAGCATCACCCTCTCCCATTACAAACCCTTCTCTCAAATGGTCGACAGGCCATTTTAGGGCTTGAGTTAAAACTTGTGGTAAGGGCCCAAGCTCTCGCAAATCCAGCCAAGGACAAAGGACTAATGCAAGCCTCAGTCCCTCCAGCCAACATGACATCAGCATCACCAGCAGCAATAAATCTAAAGGAGTCTCCAACGGCATGTGCGCCATGGTACAAGCAGTTGACACGGCATGATTCGGCCCTTTCAGTTGGTATTTAATGCTGATCTGGCCTGCTGCCATATTGACTAAAATCTTTCCAACAAAGAATGGGCTGACCTTGTTATAACACTTCATTTTAAATAACATGGCTGTATGAGAAATCTCTTCCAGGGGAACCATTCCAATCCCAATCGCCACACCGGCACTTAAGCGATCCTGTTCAGACTGGGGAAACCAGTCAGAGTCCTTCATGGCTAGCTCTGCTGCACCGATGGCCATCACAGTGGCAGAACTCATGGATTTGATATCTTACTTGGACACAAAGTTTTCTTCACTGAATTGACCCTCCTCATTTCCCCCTGGCACACAAGCTGCCACTTTACATGGGATGCCTGCATATTGTTCCCCATCTAGCAATGCAATCCCACCGTCTCCTTGGAGAAGGTGCTTCCATACAAACTGAGTCCCCACACCAAGAGGGGACACTAAGCCAATACCTGTAACAACTACTTTCCTTCAACATGTGGGCAGTGACTTGCTGAAATCTCTTCTGTGGTTTCATAAACACAGATTTAAATTCAGACACTACAGATGAAGATCTGTAACCTTTACTAGATCCCATGAGAACTGTGAGAACATGGTGGAAGTCAATCACCTCAAGCACATTCCTGTAACCGGGTGAAAAAGAAGACACAAACATAACAAAAAATAACAAAACAAAACAAAACAAACAAAAACAGCCAATGTGAAAAACATTACAAGTATGCTAAATTACTAACTTGCTTTTTACATGAAAGCCTCTTTTCAACCCTGCAGAAAGGGATGTATTTTCTGTGTCTGCAATCAGGAGTAGTAAGTGTTACAGCAGACCAAGCACAGAAACACACTCACTTTGTGAATGCCTCTAGTGGGCTCTGCTAGACAAGCTGCTAATGAATAGGACTTTGCACCACTTTGGACTGCAAGGCACTCCTTGTGCTGCAGAAGTCTCCCCAAGGCTTTAACCATCAGCTGGCTGGAGGTATCAACAGGAGTTTCATTCTTCTAAGGGAGAAGCTGTGTGTTGACCTGAAGTGTACATCCTACTACTATCAAGGATGTCATTACCTCACTCTTTATGTCAGGCAGAATGGTCTAGAAAACTCATGAGTCAAGAAACTCACTCTGGTTCTTCCACCAAGGTAATTGTGTATTTTGGACAAGACTTCTCATCTTTCTACCTCTGTTTACCTTTTATCAGACTTGGTGTATTTAGGATGTAAGGGGACGATATCTCCAGTGCATTTGAGCAAGATGCACCACATCACCACCTCCCTTGAAGGCAACACTGCCAGACCCCACATATCGTGAGGCATGTCAAGTGATGGGAAAAGGCCACTGCTGAGCACAAGTATTCCAGGTGGAAGAGGAGGACCATGCCAAGCAGTAATGCTGCAGCACTACTCTGTAGCTCCTCTCTCTCTTGCTTTGCCTTAGCCACCGCCAGGTCAGGAGCTGGTATGATCGCACACATCTGGCACAGTGGAGCAGGGCAGAGGCTGCAGCACAGCTCCACCAACACCCACAATACAGGGTTCAGCAAGTCACATGCTTTTCGTCTCATAAAAAGGGCGACTTGCCATCTCCTCCTCTTTAGCAAAAATACAGGGAGCTGTACGGGGACAGCCCGGGACTGCTGGGATGACACACTCCTTCCTGATGGCATACACAGAGCTGCTCTTCCCTGGGGTGGCACAGCAACACGGTTAGAAAATAAAAAGTTAAAAACAGCACTTACTAATGCAGGCGGATTTTTTCAAGAAGCCTGCTTTAAATCGAGTAATTTTTATTTTTTAAGCCACTTAGTCTGGATTTTATAAGAATAAGCAAATTTATATAAGTACAGAGATCTAAAGATCTTTAAAAAGCAGGGCGGGCCCAGCAGCCATACGCACCTCTAATAAAATGCAATCGACCGGTGTAATATAATTAGGAGGCCTCGAAAAAGCCTCGAGGAATGCTACGTTACCTGCTGTGTGCCCCGAAGCAAAAAACAAGCAGGGGAATAAGTTCTTCCCGTAAGCAAGAGCTATCCACGTTACCAGGCCCTTAAAGAGCATTAACTATTTTTAATATTTAAACCAGGAGTTAAACCCTGACGCCCCGGGACTCAGCCCCGCCCAGCGCCGCCATTGACGCCCCGCCCAGCTGCGCTAGGGGCAGCTTCTCCCGCGACCCCGCCGTCGGGGGAGGAGCACTCCCTCTCCCGGCGGGGGGCGGCGGATCTCCGCTTCCCCACGTCCTCTCCCTCAGGGGTACCTCCGCCGGCTGCGCACCCCACAGCCCCGCGGTAGTTGGCTCGACCTCCCTGTTCCGGGCCCTGGGGAGGCGGAGGGTGGCGAGCACACGACGGCTTTGTAGCTGATCCCCGATGTCACGATTGTTGAGGAGCTGTGCGAGAGAATTCGTAAATCTATTGTAGACTGCGCGGCCTGGCCGGCGCATACTGCTTCCGGCGCACGGTGGGGGGCGGTCGCGTCAGGTGGGCAGGGAGCGTGCCCGGCTCGTTCTCCTCCGGGCCGGAGCGGAAATCACCCCCTGTCCCCGACTGCGCGTTTAAAAAACACTCAGAGGAAGAGTTGAAAACGTTTACAAAAAAGTGCCAAGCGAATCCAGGGTCTCAGTGAATGATACGCAAGAGGGTAACGCAAAGGTCATGAGGGAAGCTGCCATTCTCCATCGGTTTCGTTAACGCTGCTGCTCGGAGCTGCCAGGTCACCGGCGGTAAACTGCGCAGCTGGGTAATTCAAGGCCACCACACACGAGTGCCCTTCAGGCCCTTACAGCCTCTTCCAGGTCCATTTTATATGCCACGGTAGCTAATGCCTTAGCATCTTCTCCTGCTTACACTTTGTTCCCTTGGGCTGGTCCCAGTCCCCATCAGTTAGTTCGCTACTGTGCTGTCTGCACCCCTCAGATCCCCATCCTTCACTAGCTCCAAACTTCCACATTACCACATTTGCTGTGGAAAAGGAGTCAGGTCGGGGGTGGTGCTGGTTGACAGCCAGATGAATGTTAGCCAGCAGTGCGGCCAGGATGGTCAACAGCATCTGTACTCCGCACTGGTGAGGCCTCACCTCGAATACTGTGTTCAGTTTTGGGTGTCACACTACAAGAAAAACACTGAGGTGTTGGAACATGTCCAGAGAAAGGCAAGGAAGCTGGTGAAGGGTCTAGAGAACAAGTCTTAGGAGGAGTGGCTGAGGGAATTGGGGTCGTTTAGCCTGAAGAAAAGGAGGCTCAGGGGAGACCTTATCACTCTACAACTACCTGAAAGGAGGGTGTAGTGAGGTGGGTGTTGGTCTCTTCTCACAAGTAACAAGTGATAGGACAAGAGGAAATGGCATGAAGTTGCGCGGGGCGGGCTGGTGAGGGGGGTTAGATTAGGTATTTGGAAAACTTTCTTCAAAAGCATTGTCAAGCACTGGAACAGGCCGCCCAGGGAAGCAGCTGAGTCACCATCCCTGGAAGTATTTAAGATGTGTAGACGTGGCACTTGGATTTAGTGGTGGACTTGGCAGTGCTGGGTTTACAGTTGGATGATTTTAAGGGTCTTTTCCAACCTAAATGATTCTATGATTCTATGAAAGTGTGGTCCTCCACATGGATACTGAAATGCTGGTAGAGAAGACAAGAGATTAACACAGCCACGGACTTTACAGGATTGTCTTGAAAATACATGTACATGTACGAATGCACCACCAGCACCAATACACAGAAGTAACTGGGTTTTGTTATTGTTGCTAATTCCAGATATAGGAATCATAGTGCATGATCTGAATTGAGACCAAGCTGCTAGCCATGCCTGAGATGACAGGTATGAACAATTACGTTTATACTGAAGAAAGACAGTGGCACCACACTTAAAATACATGAAGTCCCAGAGCTGTAAGTCTCATCAACAAAGACTTGAAGCACCTACTGCAGGAAAAAAAACACAACAAAAACAGATGGCAAAAAGGAGGGAAATGCAATATTTAATAAAGAAAAAATAAGCACTTTTGTAGATTGTTATAATTATTTCCCTTTAGAAATAACATTCCTTGGACATTTAAGGTATTAGTAATTTGTTGGAAGTTGGCATTTGGCTTTCTAAGTTTTTCACACCACTTTCCTCTGAGCGCTTCTAAAACATTATTTACAAACACTATACCTGTATGCATTATATACTTACATTAAACATATAGCAATATAGTTAATCTTTAAAACTGAGAGGTCAGCCAACATTAGCAGTCACATGCCTATATGAAAAGCATGGAAAGGAAGTTAAAAGCCGAAGCAGCAGGCCAGGAACATGGCATCATCTTAAAATTTTATTACTTTGGTACCAATTACATGATTTTGAGGGCTGAATTAATGGTTTAAACTATGCTTGTAGGAATAATAACTGTGATCCCAGCAAAAGTGAATCACCTTGGGTTAAATCTCAGCTTTCACAAGGGACAGGTACCTTCTTAAAAAAGTCATAGTCTGAGCAGGGTGACCTGTCAGAAGCAGACAGCAGGCCTAGAGCATAATGTCAACTCATCGCTAGCCAGACTGAGTTTTAAAGACCTCTTTGACTTGGAACTTTTAAAATCTTGCATTCTTAAGAAAGCAAAGCCCCCATGGAACTTTCTGTGCAAGATCCCTCATCAGAGTTTTCACTAACTGTGCAAACCAGACATCTAGAAGATCCAGGGAGAGAAATCAGGGTTTCTTTGTTTATTTGGGCAGACAGGGCTGGACAAGGTGCTGAGGCCGGGGTGAGTAGCTACGCCTAGTTGCGTTCCCATCCTCGTAGCCCAGATAAGGCCGGGCGGGTGGCACCAATGAGGAGCACAGGCAAACAAGGCTGCTGTAAAAGGGTGCTCCTGGACTGTAATGAAGTTACCGCCTCCCGCGGGGGTTCTGCGGAGCCCCCTGTGCAAGAGGCCCGGCTGTACAAGCCCCTCAGAATGTCGACTGCAACGTCATTAGAATCGTCCGAACGAAGTAGTTCATCAGCTCCTGTAACACCACCGGCTTCAGGCTGGCAGCCCGGCCCCTGCCCGCTAGGAGAGGGCGGCTTGAAGGAGAAAGCGACCGCGGGGACCCCGCACACCCCCCGCAGCAGCGTGACGTGAGGTCTGAGGGTGGTGACACCGCTCCGGCGGCGCATGCGTGCAGCGGGTGCAAGCGCTGGGTGCAGGATGCGCGATGGTGACCGTCGTGGGTGTCCCTTGTTCGCGGGGCTCCCCTGCCGTGACCGAGCAGTGCCAGAACTCCCAGGACATCTTCCTGGAGGCCTCGCGGCTGCTCCTCACCTACGCGGACAACATCATCCGGTGAGCGGGCGAGCGGCGCCCGGGCGCCCTGTCGGGTTCGGTCCGCGGGCCGGCGGCTGGGTGGCGGGCGTTGCCGGGGGGCCGCTCCCTGCCTCAGCGCGGCGGCTGCCAGGAGCCTACCGCTGCCTTTTGTGGCGAGCAGCTGGCGGGGCTTGTCGCCGCCGTGTCCCGAAAGGGGTCCTGAGGGCAGTGGGGGTGGGTGCCCCTCACCCGCCCCGGGCGGTAGGGTCGGGGTCCGAGGCTCTGGGCTGTCCCGCCGTACGGCCAGCGCCCGGTTCCCGACGGTGGTCTCGGCTGTACGTGGGCGCTGAAGTGTCTGTGGGCTCCGCGGGCGGAGGCCGGGCGGCAGCGGCGTGGGAAAAGCTTTGACTGGCGCGTCTTTTAAGAAAACAAGTGGCCGCTTGTGAATTTAGGAATTCCTGTCGGGCTACTTACCCAGCTTCAGAAGCAATTTCTCATAAAATACTCGCAGCAACTTATTTCTGGGCTTACAGGTAGACACCATTTCAAAGTTGAGCGGCATGATTCAATTTCATTATATAGTAGCAAAGTTCAAAACACCAGTCTTCTTTTTGTCACTATTTAAAAATAAGGTTATTTTTCACGTGGACGTGTAGTGTCTTAGAGTTTTGTTTATTTATTGCTGGTTTGTTTTGAGAGCTTGGTTTTTGTGGGTTTGGTTTTTTTTTTTATTAAATATAAAAGTCCGCATCAGCTCTGATTCTGTAAGCATTTAAACACCTAAAAATTGTTAATCATCTTCTCTCCACAGGCTTGCCTCTGGCACTGCTTTCCCCCACAAATCAGGAGGAAACCCATGAATCCAAGGCTGGGTGTTGGCAGCACCCAGAGAGGTTGCAGAACAGAGGTTGGTCCATGGTCTCTCCATCAGATATCCAGAAATGATATCCTGAAAGGTCCCTCCCTTCTGTTGCTTGTAGATGGTACCTGTCACTGAGGGGGCTGCAGCAGTAGAAGACATGGTGGCTGTGGCTGCAGGAGCTGGTGAAGGCACTGCTACCACTGAGCAGGAGGGTGTTGTTGAAAGTGACAAACCTGAGGGAGAAGAAAAGGAGGCTGATGTGTCTCAGGTAACTCATGTCAGTGCATAGGAAATTGTGTTAGGGGAATCAGGACAGATTCAGCAGCTCAACAGAGGCAAGGCTGCCGCAGCTTTGTGCCTCCGCAGCTTTGTGCCTCCACAGCTGAGGCTCTCCTAGGATAATCCCTATCTGAGTCCTTAATTTGGGTTGTGCCTGCCTTTGTGTACCCCTGCTCCCCTGGGCTTGTGGAGGTGGGACTTGATGGGCTGATGGCTCCTGTGATGGGCATGGGAGTAGCATGGGCAGGGTATTTTTTGGGCTTCCACTCCTACTGTTGTTTGTGCTCCTCTGTGGAGATGAGCTTTATCATATAACCTAACAGGGCTTTCTGGAGAAATAGGCAGAGAAAGTAATGGATTTTTCTTGTCTTCTGGCAACATGTCCTATCAATAGTATTACTTTGCTTTATGTAAATGACAGCAGTCAAGCTGCACATGGCCTGCTGCCTTTTCTTCTGCAATCTCTAAGGAGCTGGGGAGCAGCTAGTAGAGCAGACCCTGCAACCAGGTGCCACCTCCTGTTGTTGCACACTGCATTTCTGTGCACCAAAATAGCATGGTCTGGCAGAGGATCCTCCAGCAAGTTCCATTATATGCTTTTTTCCTAAGCTTCATTATTGGTCAAATACTATCTGCTTAGCATATCTGCTTTCTCTGCTCCCAGTTATGTTGCTCTAAATCAGGAGAAATCCCTCAATCAGCCAAAGAAATAGGTCATGTTTCCTTCTTTCATCAGCTTTATATCACTATTATCCTGCTGACTTGAATTCCCAAACAAATATAGGACAGGGCAGTGACTCCCAGAACTTTTGGCTTTATCCAAACCCACCCAAAGTTGGGATGGAGAAGAAAGGTGTGTTAATTTTCATGCACATTGAAAAAAGAAACCCAAACTACCTGCAGAGCATTTTTATTACTTACTGCAGTGATTTGTGGTAATATATAAAGCAGACATAGGAGGCTTAAGGGGAGGAATGAAAATGGGAAGGGATTCTGTCTTAATGTAAGAATCCATTGTGGAGAGGAAAGAAATCCCCATTCCATTCCCACATACACCCTGTACAATAGACAGTTGTGTTATCCTGCTTGAAATAAAGTACTAAATACTCTTGTAAGGCCTTTGTGATTTTTGGGGGGCTTTTTTCCTCAGGAAAAGGTCAGCAGCATCCCTTTGGTAGTAACAGAGCCAGCCAGCATCAAACAATGAGGGGAGAGAAGAACACAAAGGTGTCATGAATGAGTCCAAAGATGCCACAGCAGAGATGGGCACTCAGGGCACTGACACGTCTCCCAGTGAAACTTCCCAAGTTGGAACTGAGCAGAAACCCACTGAAGAAATCCAGTTTGCACCTTCTCAAGATCAGCCTGTTCCATCAGATGACACAGCTTCTGCAGTGCCACCCGGCTTTCTCTTTAAAGTCTGCTTCTACATTCTTCTTTTAGACATCCCTTCAGACCTAGATCCTGTGGATGTGTCTGTCTGCACAGGTAGTGTGATGATTTCTTGAGGACAATGGATGCTTATTTTAACAACCAGACACAAGCACACACAAATACACACAAACACAACTTTAACATTAGATTGTTGCTTTATGTATTAAGTCTGAGAAGATACATTTTCTACACACCATTGTTGCTATGCATACCCTTAGGTAGCTTTAAGACTCACTGAAGTACAAGAACCCTTTCATTTCACCAAATTACTACTGAAAATCAATACATTTAGTAAAACTTCACTGCCACAGAGTTAGTCAGCAATATTTTATGATACATGCTAATAATATATCTGATATACTAACAGTATATTTGATCTTTAAGGTCCCTTTCAACCCCAAACATTCTATGATTCTGTGAATATTAAAAAATGGCATTTATCTGGCCTGAAAATCTATAGTGGAAGTTCTGGTTCTGTTGAAACCCGTGGGACTTCTAAAATTCATGGTAATGAAGCCAAAATGTCATTCTGTAACTTTAGTAATATGATAATTATAAACTGTTAGGGTAATCAAACAGAAAAGTTTAATGAGATGCAAGAGAAATTCTCTCCTTGGCTAGCAAGACTCCCAGGGTTTCCTGGTTTGCAAGCTTCTTTGATAATGCTTCTCACTTCATAATCACCGAGCAGCAGAAAAGCTCCTTGAGGATGGATGAACTTTACATGCTTCCTATTATAATTTGCAAGGTTCAGACTAATTAGTCCCATAGGACTCCGTAAGTATGCCATTCTTCTTGGTCTATTCTCATTGCTCAATATTTTCAGCAAACTTTGAGAATAACATTAAGGTGAGAGTGAGCAGTATTGTGCGACTCTTGACTCAGACATGCTGACATAGTTAATCTTTTGTTTTGCATCCCACTTTCTTGGGTCAGACAGAAATGATGAGAAGCAGACTACATCCCTGCCACCTGGTTCGTGATGCCATTTTCTTTCGTTATTGCAGAGTTACTGTGGAACTGGCTGTGCTTTGAGAAAAACAGAATGGTGTATCTCTTAAGGAGGTAGAACCATTTAGCTAAAATGGCCTGTTCACAATGACGTGCTGATCCTGCCAGTGTTTTAATAATCACCCTTTTGAAAGACAGATATTTTTGCCATACTCATCTGCCAGTAAATGAGAACTCTTTCCAGGGCAAGCATTAAGTAGGGTTCCCATTACCCACCTCTGTGGTCACCTGGTGAAATGGGTGCTGTACATCCCACTCAAATTCCCATGGATGTTTACAGCAAGAATAATATCCAGTGGCCACAAGAGAATGAGAGTCTGAAATACTCAGTTCCTGGGAGTCTTCCCCAACTTTGTTTGCAAATTCCTGCCACCCTTCTCTCGGATCTGTTAATGATAGTGGGGAATGAAAGCAAATTCCTTACACAGGTCAGCAGGCCTTGTCCAAGAAGCAGGACTGGTGGAGTGTTACTGTATCATCTGTCCTTGAGATCCTGTAACCTTAGGAAAGGATCTTAGGTTTCCTTCAGTAGCCTCAGGAAGACTTACTTAAGCTGTCCCTGCTTCCAAGGATCTGAACATAAAAGTTTGACATAAATCAATGTTAACATTAAAGGTTCAAATGTACCTGTTTATAGCCATATGTTTTTTTGTAATAAAGTTTTAACAGATCATTTTGTTGAGAAAATGTCTCCATTTAGATCACATTTCTATGTTTGGTGTTATTTTCTTCAGGTTGAGGTTCTGCACGATTTTGAGGCAGCTAGCAGTGATGAGCTTAATTTAAAGCAAGGAGATATTGTACTAGTAATTCCTTCTGAGGCCACAGCTGATCAGGTAAAAACATGTGGATTGTTCTTTTGTTGACATTTTTGTCTCAACTTTTTTTTTCTCACTGATTCTAGTTAATGGGAATGTGCATTCAAAATGTGATTACTGTTAGAAAACACAAAGATTTCAATTTCAATTTTTCAATCACATTCAAAATGTGATTACTGTTAGAAAACACAAAGATTTCAATTTTGTCTTTGTACTTGGTTTCACTTGAGACTAAATGGCAGAGTTGGCTACAGTTAAAGTCATGGATATATTCTACTAGCAGAATCCGACCTCAGCATATTTTCTAGGGCTTTTTTTATGGTACTTTGTAGTGGATTTTATACAGACACAGATGCACATAAAGGCTTAATATGGAAGATGACTTGCAAACTGTGCATTATGTTGCTATATATAATTTTGTTTCTTAATATTGCAGTGGAATTTATTACATCGTCCCTAGATGTTCAGAGCTTTTACATGTGGATTTGGAGAAATAATGCAAATTCATGCACAGAGAGCACTGAGGCTGCACACAAATTGTGAAGTCCTAGAATTAAAATGTATGGAGGTGGTGCTGTGTGTACTGCATTCCTCTAAAGCTAACGCTGCCCTCTGGAAGCCTGAACCTAAATTAAAGGACAGTTTAATTTCATTTAAGACATCTATTTT
>JANHGN010006456.1:48047-92165 GCA_024605025.1 Megaceryle maxima | reverse complement strand
AGAGAGAGAGAGAAAGAAAGAAAGAAAGAAAGAAAGAAAGAAAGAAAGAAAGAAAGAAAGAAAGAAAGAAAGAAAGAGGAAGGAAAAGAAATTGAAGCAATTGCTACTCAGTTTTGGAGGTTCTGAGAAATTTCTCCGATTAGTCACAATGTCTTTGCCATTACTATTACAATAATATCGTACTTCAAGCTACTAAAGCTTGAATAACCTACCTGATAATATTTTTAAGTGGGCTGGACCTGAGTTTTCTATCATTTCGATCAGTTTTGTGAGCATACAGAAGAACTAATTGAAAATAGCTCATATTCACAGTAGAGTTGAATAAGAAGACTGGATTTTCCTTGCAAAGTTTAGAATAACAGTAATAACAGTGCACTGTGTTTTCATCTGAGAAACTCAAATTGTTGCACAAACACAATTAAGCATCATCAGCTTGATACAGGTGACATTATATTTGTTTTGCAGATGGGTAGCTTGAGATTTAAAGAAGTTAAGTAACTTTCCCAAACACTCACACAAATCAATAGGTAACTTAAAAAATTGCAAGAAATAAGAAAGAAACCAAGTAGTAAAATATTTAACATTAGGCAGACCTTCAGCTTGTCTCTCTATTGCTTTAAGGCAACTGTGAATCAATTTTAATTTTTAAAATAATTGTAGAGATAAATGACTAGAGGTCATCAGTTAAATTGATTTAATCAAAGCATAATAAAATTTGAAAAATACTGTGCAGTACGTTAAATAAAGAAGTATCAAGAAGAGGGGTGGGAGGGAGTACTTTCTTACCATTTTTATGGCTAGCAAATTAAGGTTAACATGAAGGAGTGGCTGATGAAAATGATTCAGTGGCAGCTGCTCGGTACACGAGGGCACAAGCAGGAGCCTGCATCCTCAAAGGGATTATGATTCATTTCCAGGAAGGCCGATTAAGTTAAAGTTGTAACCACAGCTTGAGAGCACCCACCCTTCAAGACAGTTGTCTGCCCTGACACATGAGACAGCAGTCTCTCCAACCACCAAACACTGAGTATTGGTCAGGATACGGCATTTATCATTTTCTGCTTTCAGCTGAGTGTGAGGAGACTGAATGGGGGCAATAAGACCAAATATCTTCCACAGAAAAATTTCCCTCAGACCACTTGAATGACTGATACCTAATTTTACCTGGACTGGAAGTGAAAATGGGCAATAAGAAAACAAATTACCACCTAAATGTATGCAGAATATTCAGGGTATTTTAGCTGATCTCTTGGGCATGGAATGAATGGCAAAATCTCAAAGCCAGAGGTAGCCAACTGAAGCTGCATAACTTTGTGCACAGTTACTGTAATACAAGAAAACTAACATGAGCATATGAATAATTACTCTGAAAAGGCACAGTATTACAATCTTAGATGTCAAATTTTCTTTCATATTCATGCAAAATTAAGAGTGAATTTCTGAGGAACATCTCCTGAAGAACAATCTAGAAAAACTTTCCTCGCACAGCCAAAACTTTAGTTGCAGTGACTGGAAAATGCGATATCACTCCATTTTATATCTCTATTAGTTCTGTGCATTGCCTTAAATGTTTTAGGTTTCTAATCAGAGATTTTCTTTTAGCGTTACTCAATGTTTACTTTGTAAATTGCTGTTGAAATACAGTGTTATAAATGGGAAACCCATTAAAATTACAGCTACTAACTGGCCCAGTTGTCAAGCTGTATATGATATGCAGCTATGTAAAATCCTACTAGGTATGCTTTTCTTTATTCCTGTGAGATGAAATAGTTGAATTTTATACAAGTAAAGGGAATAGGATTAGACACTGTGGTTTCTGGTTGTAGTTCATGTATATATCACATATATCTAACAGTCTATCTACATGCTGACTATGCATGAATTTGTGACGAATGTGATGCTTTCTGAATCACAGACTATGAAAAAGTCAGATGGAATCTTATAAGAGGTTATTTTTGTTCTGCAAGTGCTTTGGAGCAGACACAAGAATTCAGTAAAAATTCTCATCTTGATAAGGATTTTTTTTTTTATGTTAAGCAAAAATTACAGAAAATGCATTTGTAGATTAATTCTAACACAGAATCTTAGCCCTTTTTTTTATTTCCCCCCCCCCCGCTCATTTCTATATATTGTTTTCATTTAAGAGTGCTTTAAAAGAATTGTCAGGGTAGGAAAATGTTCTGAATGTCTAGCCAAATGGAAAAGAACATTTCTTTAAAGCATCAAAATGTTAAGCTATAAGCATACTACACATTTCATTTCATTATCAAATATCTTATCATTGCTGCGGCTCTTCAAAGGAGGCTTGTGCATGATAGCACCAAGAACCAGAAAACACGAGCCATATCTGAACATTGATTTTCTAACACACATATGGATTTACTTCACTCCAAGTTTCCTGAATGAGTGCTGTAGGTTGTAGGCTTTTTCAAGCACATCTAGTATAGCTCAATCATTGGCATGTGCAGCAAAGCTAATACACTGTAAAGCTACAGATGATAGAAATTAAGCTACCTGTCCCTGAAGTGGATGTGCAGACATTAAAGAGGAAGCGAATGACTTAAGTGAAAAGAAATGTAGGTAACTTTTCCTGACTGAATGCAACTAATGTTTCAAGCCCTGTGTGCAGAAATTCCCTGCTTTACACTACAAAAAGAACTTGATATTAATTCTTTCTGAAAGAAGTATCTATTTGATAACTTGACTTTCTCAATGAAGACTTTAAGGATACTGAAAATAAGCTAAGAAACAAGAAGCCTTGCAGCAGAGGCATTTCAGGAGTAGAAGGCTTGTACTGTAACCCCTCATGGCTTGAATAGTTCATGTTAAGGAAGACTGACTATAAAGTTTGAAAGTTACCAATTCCTTATACAGTGCTCAGGTTGTGGAATGTGTATGTGAAGGTGGAGAGGAAGAATGTGGAAATACATCTGAGAGATTGTTTACTTAATGGCTTTTCCAAAATCACTGCAGCTGCTAAAACTGGAAATGTTACTTGTCCTGCTATTTATGCCCATCTGGCACCTATCTCAGAGAGGCAAAAAAGTAGCCTGAATAATAATTCCAAAGCATTTTTAAAAGATATTTGCCTTTTGTTTTGCATCCCCCTTCTTCTACTAGAGAACCTCTTCACTCCTCATCCTTTGTTTTAGTCCTCCTTTCTCTGTAAACCTCCTGAGATCTACGTAGTGGTCACTGGATAACAGTTGTGCTGACCAGAGATAATGCTCAGAGTCTGACACACCCTTCCATTTTTCACACCAACCATGGTGTATTCATCTGTGTGAGTTACTTCTCTTTCTTAAATCATCATTGTAAACTCTGAAGTTTAAATATACATGCACTGATGACTATATGTCTACATAAAAGAGAGCTCAAGCTTTGGGATGTATTCTGACAAAGCATCCTGGAGGTTGCACTCTCACTCTCAATTTGCAATTTAACATAACTCCAGCTTCTGCAGTGGAATTCGGATTTCAATCCTAAAAGTAATTAAAAATACAGTGAAGTGATCATCCTGCTCTAGATTCTCTGCACAACTGTTGCCATTATAAAAATCAAAATCAGTCATCCTAGAGTTACCACATGTCCCTACCAGAGATACTCTACTTACTCTCTGAGAACAGTTCAAAAATGTAATGTCATCTACCTATTCACGGAAATTTTGATCTGTGATGATCCTTTCATAACAGTGATTGCATTCTGTGTGTCCAATAAGTAACAAGCCAAAAAGCAGGAGTTTTTTACAGTAGCTTAAAAGGATTCTTTGTCCTTTCTTTAAAGAGCAGAGGTTGGACTCAGCTGTTTTTGGCTGGAAGTTAATCCAGTATGCATTTCAGATGGGTAAATTTCAACACAAATCTGGAAAAAATGTAATATAGATATATAAAACTCTGTCTTTTTATGTAAGTGGTTATAAATGAGAAGTAAATAAAATCTAGACAGCTAACAACAATGTAGCTAAATGCAGTAAAAAAACTAAATAAGAAATCTATGAGGAATAATATAGGAGAGTAGAGACCTCCTAAGTGATTCTGCAATTTAAAAAAGATTGTGTATTACAGAGTGAGTTCCTGTGCTCTAGTTTTAAAAGCATTCAGAGTCTTACACTCTTCCACTTATGCCAGAGCAAATGTATTTCCATCACTATGGGGTTTTTGATTCCTGGCATGAAAATAGAAATTAAATATTTTCCCGAAGTGCTACAACCTGTAAAAATTGTGTGTGGCATTTTGCTATCAATTTCTGCAAGGAGTCTGTCATTCTTGGAGACAGTTGGTGCCAGCAAATGCTAGCACATAAGCTTGCAGTAATTTGCTCCTGACCATGAGCAGTGCAGCTTCCCAGGTGCCATGCTCATAGCTCTCACCTCATACTCCTACAGATGTCCTGGCAATCATTCATCACATCCGTGATTTTCTCTAAGAAGCAAAAGGTCCTCAACGTGCTTCTCAGCTGCTGTTTCATCTCACCATGACTAAAGAAGCAAAGGTGTGCACATCATCTCCAAGGAACAACTTCTAATGAATGGCCTGTCAACTATGTCTCTCGTTAAGGAACAAAGGAGAAAAAGTTTGGATGACTGACATCTCTTCCATAAATCCCACATACAGGAAGTGTGTAAAAGTGGGCTACTTTAGGAAAAATAAGTATAGTGAGCTTTATCTTTACTGCTAATTTACAGCTGTATCAGAGATTTGTTATGTCAGAGGAATTTCCAACTGCTTTAATCTAAAATGCTTGCCATAAAGAGTACCCAGAATATCAACTCTTCATACTTTCTTGCCTACCAGTGTGGTTTACAAATAAATTGTGAAGGGGATGTGATCTGTAGGCTCCAGTGGGATGAATAGTTCAAAGGATCATCACAAATCACTGCTTCAACAAAAAAACTGGGAATTCACTTGGGCTTGCATTGGCTTTTCTGCTGTGTTTAAATAATTCCAGTAGGTGAATTTATCAGCAATTATATTCATGGAAATTGACTTCTAAAAAGAGGTTTGGAGTCTATTAATTCTGACTCCAAAAGCCTCGTTCCAGGCAAGAACAAGGAAAATGGACAATACATGTACCAACTATATGTAGAATATTTAACATCTTTCAAGCTTTACCTACCAATAATGATCTAACTTGTAGAGCTATTATAAATCATAAAATGCTCAGTAAAAAAATTCTAAGTAAAAATTAATAATTGAATTCCTAGCAGAGTTACTGATGGTGGTAGTCAGCCACTGATAAAAATGCAGCACCGCTACTTCTGTACAAACAGAATTAATGTTAAGGTTTGTAAAAAAGCAAGTAAATATGTGAGGTCTGTATTAAAAATAAATAGCTTTATATTCAAAATGAGAATGAGAAAAGAATCAGGCTAAGTCAAGGTGAAGCCTGTATTAGAAGAATATCTTCAGAATAAATAGTTTGATTCAGTTACTGTCTTAAAGTAACTTTTATGACAGGCATTCAGAATCTTTGGGGCTCATAAAGCATACATTAGACACCCTAAAGGATCTCAAAACCTTAGTGAAACAGTGATGTGTAGATCATTGGTAGGGGAAATGGAGGGAGGATAGCATGGATTAGATGTGGATTAGAACTTGTTTTTAGAAAAAACTCATAAATAAAACACTTAGCCCTGGATTCAAGTCTGAGATATGTGGCATATATCACCAGATGCTTGTAAAAAAAGTTACTACACTTTCAGACTTAGCCATGAATACTCTATTAAGTTGACATTTGTTTTAGTATTTAATGGATTAGTGTGTGAAAATGCATGCAGTTACAGAAAATCTGACTTTTATTCAAGCCTTTTTTTTTTAAAGTTTTGTCATTTGCTGCTGAACACATTTTAGCAGTACATAGCATTTCAGCTTTCTTCTTGGTTGTAGATGATCTTTATGTTAGAGGTCAGCATCGAGCTATGCTGGAACTTGGTGTCTGTTCAGACAAGCAGCACATACACATTTCCTCTTCAGAGAGCTTTGTGTCCATCTTGGTGGTTAAATTCCATCAGTAAACACATGATGTGTTTTTGAAGTGAAAATTTGAATTTTGCTTTAGTTACAGAATTCCCTTCAAATCCATATGTGTGTGATAAGGTTTGGGGAGAGTGACTAGTATTAGCAGATTGCGTATGGCATTATTGCACTATTATACATATATATGTAAAATGTTTCATATTCTGGCAAATAAGACAGATTCTTTGCATAATGCTGGCCTTTGGCAATGCACAAAATGAGGTAAGACCTTTAAAGGTTTTACTTGACTATAGTTCATTAGCTTCACAATCATTTTCTGTGTTCCATGCACTGTATCTTTGTTTACAATTTTCATCTGGACTAATACCAAGTAAAAAAAAGGTCTTCTGTGAAAAAGGGCAAAGCAAGTTATCTGAGGGATCAAATTCTGTATGTGATGAGTTGGCATATTACCACTCCTGATCTTTATATTCTTGCCTGCTGCAAGTAAAGGCAATCTGGGACTAATCTAAACCATTCTGTTGTGCCTCCAGCAATGTCAAAGAGTTATGTCTCTCAGTTGAACAGTTTCACCTCACACTGGCCTAAACATCAAGCACTTGGGTGGATTACACCGGGCCACCTCAGTGCCATGAAAGCACAAGAATGGGACAAAATATCTGTCCTTTAGCGTGAAGATGTTTTTTTCCTTCTTTTTTTGTGGCCATGGTATTACTATGCTTAATGCAGTATCCCCTCCCTGACCAGAGATGAGACACCACTGCAGTTACCAGATCCAGAAATGAAGTTTCTGTACCTCAGTAAAGGAAGAATACCTATTTCCTGCTCCGATCATTCATGTTATCACACTTGTTACCTTTTTTTTTTTCTTTTCCCTAAAACAAATGTGCCTAAAATTAGGAACTTAGTTGCTTCAGGTCCCTGTCAAGGAAGGAAATCAAGTACCTCCAGACTGTTCTTCTAATATGAGGTGGACTGACTCCTGCTCTAGTGATGCACATAGCTCTTTAATGGTTATATAGGCAAGCAAGGGTGGTGAGAGTTCCTTCTTTTGCTGTTTCAGTAATTTGTACATTAGGTACATGAAGCTACATATATGAGTCTTCAAAGAACTGTTCTGAAGTGAAAGTAATGTGCAGGTTTTATCTATTTCTTCTTTATCTTGCCCACTCACATAAAATGTGAGCTCATCAGCTAGAAATCCTACAATTCTGTGTGTGCAGGAGAGCTTGACTAAAGTATAATGTCAATTGGTCTGTTCCTGCAAAACACAGTCCACTGAAACAGCTGCCTCTCATGAACTGCCAGAACTGGTGGGGTATACCACCTAAAAAGTGTGATCAGCAGCACAGCTGGGACTACATTACACCTTCATTCCCCCATCCTGCAGATAGCCTAAATAGGTTTTTCTGGAGCTGCAGTAAGTCACTAAGCATGCAGACCTTTGAAAGCTCTGGGATGACAAACCTCCGGGCCTCGCTTCGGTCCCATCCCCACTAGCTTTCAGGTGATACTAGGATGGCATTTTTGAGCACATATGATGACTGTTGTATAAAATATTGCATAGTCAACTCCATGTAACTCTGAGTCTTAAATAGTCATGCAAAATATATAAATTAAAGTATAATGCACCTGGATGGTTGTTTTGATTAAATCTTGGAATTTCTTTAGGGATGGCGGAGCTGCCAGAGAGTCTTAGGAGGTAAACGAGTCCTTTATTCCCAGAAGTCTCCTGCAATCTGTTCCAAAATGTTGTAACTGGCAATTTCAGTAGGTTAATAAGTTGACTCAGGTAAGTAGTTTAATAGGTGAATATACTGGCAACATGGTATATTAATGATTTCATAATGGAAAATATCCTGTTGAGTAGATGACCTTCTAGGAATAACAGATTGCTTTCCCCAAACCAGGAAATAGACACATTTTTGGTTAATATTATGAAAGGACTGTACTTATTTTGGTACAGCTTGGGATATAGGGGAATGACATAAGTTAATTCCAAGATATGTTTGGAGGTGATATTTATTTTGAGTGCCCAAACCATAATCAGTCTGATTTCTTTACATCCAGATTTATGTGCAAATATAAGGAGAGACCCCTAAGCAGCCCAGAGCCTGAAACTGTGACATGGAGACAATGCAATTGGCAGTAGTTTCTTAATATTTTACGCTATTATACCACAGTAATTGAACCAGGTTATTACCATTAGTTCTTATACAAATAAGAGGAATGAAGAGTCATAATGTGCAAAGGCTGAAAGTTCTTCCTGGGCCCAGACTGAGAAGATCAAGAGAAGAATGAAAAGCAGCAGAAAACAATTTGTTGACCAGATGACTTACTAAAGTTGTATGGTAGTGAAATCTTGCCAGTAGTACTGTCCAGCTACGAAAGCAAGGAATGCTAGGAAGAAATTCAACATTCAGAAAATATGAATATTTTGTAAGTTTTGTAAAAATGTAGAGAGGTTTTATAGCTTTAAATTTCTTTTCTTGTCAGTTACAGGCCAAATTCTTTTCTGATATGAAAGATCTAAGCTACACTTCAGTTAATGAAACAAGACCAGGTTATCCCATCAGAAAATCTCATCTCAGTTTTATTGCCATAACAGCAAAATTAGAGGAAATGCAATGGACTTTCCATAATATTTACTGTCATTCTTAGCCATTCAGATGGCTCAACATTTATTCCATGAGCTCACTAAACATTTATTCTGCTGAAGTCTGATTTCTTGCAGGGTGGTGTTCTAACCCAGCTCCTCCTCTTGCAATTTAAAGATCTGACTTTACACATTACAGGTTTGGAGCAGTGTCTTTTGAGGGTGGGAGGAGAGCAGGGGGGATTGGATAACTGCCCAATTTCATATGATAAAAGTGAAATTCTCCTCTGTCTGCAGGACAATCCCCAGGGAACAACGTATGAAACCCAAACTTAAATAAAATCATATCCTGTTTGCAAACATCATATTCCCTTTGCTTCTCAGTAATCTGGATCCATAAACCCCAGCACAGCTTGAGAGCCCATTCTTCATCTAAACAAATGCCATAAGCCCCTTTATACTTTTACAACCATGTCAGAAAATAATATTGACTGCCAATAGTGATGTGATTGGAGTTGCCTCCTCTGAGCCATAAAAGAAGCAGTCTGTTATCAATTTCTCTAAATGCAGAAAGGGAATTATGGGTTGGTTCTGTTCCAAGTTATAAATGACAATTCAAAAGCCTCAGAAATGTTTGAAGCTGGGAGCCGATGATGACATTATCATAAAAGCCTGCTCTTCTTTGCTTTTGTGGGTTTTTTTGCCTATCAACTAGACAAAAAAATATGGCTGAGAAATGACTTCAAGATTTCTTCACACAGCAGCAGGTCAAACAGGCAGGAAAACAATCACTATTTTTAGTGACAGACTGAGGCAAGGAGATGAAACTTACTCCCATTAAAAGTAGATTTCTGCTTCTCTTACTGTCATTTTCATAGCACGACAGAAGGGGAGGAATTACAATAGATGGATGCATTGATCAAATGATCAGTTATAGCTCTAGTGGCTGTTTACAAATGAGAAATAGTGGAATCATCTGATAATCCACAGAACCAAAAAGTAATTTCTGATTATTCTCCCCATTTGGCCACTTCACCTGCAGTCTGCCCACCTCTTCTGGAAAACTTTTCACATTCCAAGCTTCTGACCAGCTGGAAGAAACCATCGCTTGTTATTAAAACTGCTGTATGTAGAACTGCTAGTCTTTCTCCAGCACAAGGAGTTTCATACCCCTGGTATAAGAATTCTTTAACAATTGGTTCTGGATCAATATTAAGCTTGAAAAAAGGAATATAAAGCATTATTGCAAGAGGGAGGTCCCAAACTTCAATAGATATTATACTGCTGACCCTGGATAGCACTCTGATAAAAAATTAACCATCGTTGAAATAAAACCTGTTATGGGCAAATTTAGGAGCTTAGATGTAGACAGCTTTTTTTTCTCTCTCTGTGAAATATGTTCATTTTGTCTGTCAGTATGAAACAGATTTGTGCCTTTAGATAAGAGAATTAATTACTATTTATATGGTTTCTAACAATGCAGTTAGGTTTTTTTTTTATTTCTTCTGAAAGCCTAATATATACCCAGCCAAATTTGGCAATGACCCTGACATACTCAGTTCCTGTCACTACTTAAAAGAAAATTCACATGGATGAATAATGTTTACAAAATCACTAAACAGTAGCTTTACATGCAGTTTGCACTGGTAAAAAGGTTTTAGAGCCATGATACAACAGCATCTGAAAATATTATTTATGGACACAGCTTCTTGTTTGCTTTTCAGAATTCCTGAAAAAAACTTCTTTTACTGTAAGTGAAAGTAATGTCCAAAGATCCCTGATCTTGACTGAGTTTATTGATGCTGGTAGAACAGAGATAACAACAAAAGCAGCAATATAGTAGAATTCAGGATTACAGAGGTTAGTTGGACCTTTGTGAACAATGCAAGCCATCCCCATGTCAATATAGTCTTTCTAGCCCATCAGCTGATCGTGTCTTCAATGCTTGTCAAGTCCTGGGTTCCAGCTGTTGCTCCAAGAGCAGTTTGCATTTTGTCCAGTGATTCTTTCACATGAAATATGTAAGATGTTTGTGGAGCAGGGCCTATGTCTTCACATTAGTTATAAAGGTATGATAGGTAGATCATAGCCTTAGATACATGGGCTTTATCCTACTTAGCCTCTGTCTTACTGGTCCAGTGCTCTTCCAACTGTGGCACAGCTTCAGTGCATGGTGTGAGGGTCCCCAACCAGAAACAACCTATGATCTCCTCAATGGTAACAACATCCACTAAGAGATGGATCTTTGATATTAAATCCAGCCTGGCAGTGGAAAGAAATGTGCCTAGGTTTCCCATCCCCTGTGTGAATAATCTAACCACTAATCTATTTAATAATAGAAGAGCTGCATAGTAACAGCCAGCAAGGTCCACATATGGTTAGAAGACAGTAGGATCAAAGAACTCTTAAAACCATTGTTCAAGGGGCAGCCATAAAGTCTCCTACAGAAATGGAATTAGTTTTTTTTCTTAATACTTTCCCACTGTATTCTTTACCAAATAAGTAAGCAAGCAAGCAAGCAAATAAAGAACAAAATTTTTTTTTAAAAGTAATTCTTTCCATCTCCTTAAAATCTTTACGTGAATTAACCTTACTCCTTTACATGGATTACTGCTATATAACCCTCAATAAAGTTGAAATCTACTTAGTATCAATGTTCCTTCTTTCTTACCACTATCATTTCTGAAAGTAAGCTTAAGTGTTGCTTTCTGCACAGTTAGAAGCATCTCCCTTTCCAAGAGCTCATCTTAACTAATAGACAGCTAAATATGACTGAAAGAGAGCTCCTAATCTGATTATTTACCTTGAAAAAGGTCATAACCCATTCCTTTAAAAGAGTCCCATAGCAAGCCTGACAATAATAATAATATCTAGAAAGGCATACCAGCTAGAAAAAAAATAAACAAAAGATCCATTTCTACAACATGTTCTTTAATCCAATTTCCATGATTTTGAATAAGAAGTAAACCAAACAGAGTAAAAAAAAAAAAGTAGATAAATTTAAATTCTTTTAAAAAAATGAATTTATACTGACCATTTCTGACCTGCGTTCATTTTAGAATGGACAACATACTTACATTAGTAGAAGGATTTCAAAGCACATCTCTATTCACAATTTTTTAATACCACAGTAACTTGTTTCATAGAAAAATCTTATACTTTAATTTTCGAAGCATACCACAGTCCTGTTTACTTTCCAAAGCTCTCAAAAAGATTTGCCAAGAAATTGTACATGAACTCCTCTTTACTCAGAAGCCTGAACAACACCTTTTTACAACTTTATTTTTGTTCAATTTTCTCTAAATTTCTTAATAACTGCAATAACAGTGCGAAAAAATTACATTTTTCTATACAGAAATGTGTGTATATATGCACATGTGTGCACACAGTACTGTGCAGAGGTGCATGTGGACATGCATGTCTACATGTCAATGTGTAATGTTAGCTGATGCACATACAGAAATTACTCTGAAGTTTCAAAATTAGCAAGCTCTTAGTCACCAAGTTCCAAGGCAGAATCCTCAGAAAACTAAGTCCACAGTAGAGGAGCTGGAATGATTACCACTTCCTGATAATTTCCTTAACATATAGTTCAGAAATCCTCAAAAATTACTAAATTCTGAAAGCTAAAATGATTTTTTTCTTTTCTGTATGCTAAAAATTTACAAAACAAGTGTTTCTTCTGTCAGGTACTTCATCATAAAAAAAATCCAAATGCTATAAACAAGATTAGTATGGTATGGAATTTATCCTTTGTGAAGGATAAAAGTAAATAAAACTTTAGAAGGTTGCACTGTAAGGTGACCTCCAGATATTGTGGATATCCTGCATATGCAGATATTCCTGCATACTCAGAAATAGTGAAAGAGAACTAAAATATATACGCATCATCCAGCTTGCCCATCAATATCTAGTAATATCATAACTTCACTTTGATATTGCTGACGTGAGTAAATAATGGACACAGCTGGACCAAAAGTGTAGAATATACTGTGTGAAAAAAATCCTGTACATGAAAAGTTATTTATCCCTTGTGTTATCTTTTCTAGAATTTAATAGGAGCATAATACCAATGTCAATAGAAATTTTTGATTCTTTGTGGTTTTTGATAATTTTTATGGGTTTTTTTAACCTAGTGTTGCAACAGACTTTTGTCTGCAGTTTTTGTCTACTGGGTCCTGATACTCACAAGTGTGGATTTCAGAATGAGTCCATTTCAAAAGAGGACATAAAAATGCTCAAATAATTTATTAGTTTAACAACACCCAAGCAGTTAGCAAGCACTTCTCATGCTAAATGTTAGCTTTGGTAGTTTTTCTTGTCCTTTCTGAGAAATGTGAAACTATATTTACTTGTCAACAGGACACAAAACAGCTTCTCCAAAGCTCCTTCTGCTATAACAATTGCACCCGTGTTACTTTCCTCAAAAATAAACCTCATGTAAAAAATCCAAAGTGGGACACCTAAGAAATGTGCACATTATTATGAAATATGTTCTGATCTAACTCTTCTATATGCTTATTATACTGTACTGTCTTTGAAAACACAGTATAATAATGGTTCAGGTTTCATCTCTACATTTTTTATCAACTTCTGAAGACTTTAAACTGATGATGCAATTGTGCTAAAGAATACATGAATGAATACATATGTAGTAGGCTATCCCTCCTGCAAAAAACAATCATCTACTTACCCCAAGTCCCCCACAAGGCAACAAGGAAAAGAGTTTTTGAGACACGTTTCCTATATATTAAAAAAAAAAAAAAGAGAGAAAGAAAAAGCGTCATTTCTCAGAAAGACATTTAAATACAGAAATAGTAATCACTCTTTACTGTAACTCAGATTTTGGTATTACACAATAAAAATGCCACATATTAAAATAAAAAAATATTAATAGTACTTAGCAAATCAGCCATGGGACATTTAAGGTACTCTTTTACAACAGTGACAGATCTTAAGATTGGTAAGCAGTAGTTTCAAAGGAGTATAATGATCAAATCTCCAAAGTCACTAGGGTGACTAATCATCCTGATACCTGCAGCTGATAAGCAGCTTGTCTAAGCTAGTTATCTCAGCATCTTCTACAGCCAGTGGAGTGGGGTAGGCACCTTTACAAAGCCTGGATGACTGATGGGATGAATTATACTCAAGAAGTGCCTGTTTCTTTTCACTGACAACAGAGGGAACTTCATTAAGCTTACATGAAACTGGTAACTAATTTCTTAACTTAATCTCTCTAAAAAAGTTTATCCTTTGAAAATCAAAGCCTTAATCTTCCTATCTATGCAAAAATACCGTTCTCTTCATTTACATACCATCAAATGATACATTAATATTTCTAAAACATAAAATTAAATACTACTTCTTTCAGTATTACTCAGCAAATACATTCTTCTAAAGGGATCAAGAACTTAATAGGCTTTAGAATATAATTTCTATCTTATTCTTCTCTACACATTAGACAATGTGATAAGGTTTATCTTAATCTTTAGATTAACTTTTTATTAATCTTTTTTTTCCATTTTTTTTTACCACTACATTCACTGTTTGCCTTGATAAGGACAACATGAAAACTGGGTAAGGATCTCAGGATTTGATGCAGTTCCTATCCCAGTATGTAACCTGATCCTAAGGCAGCTGTAGAAGAGAACATAAACTTTTCTCCTGCCGTATCACAGAACTAGCTTTGTAACTTTGCCATCTGGAGGAAACGTTAGATAGTGAATCACTCAAATTACCTAGAGGAGCCACCCATTGTTATGGAAGGGGCAAATGCTGCAGTTTCTCATGTTTAGCAGGTGCCAATGAAATGTATAAAGACAATTATAAACCATCATCTTTGAAGTATGAGAGACCAGACAGCAACGTCTGAGACAAAGAAAGTGCTTTACACTTTGAGTAAAACCCTCGATGCATTTTTAACAGACTAGAGGCCTTTGATCAGTTTGCACAGTGTGCGAGAAAAGCCAAACAAAACCTCCTGTGGAGCTACCGGGGAAATACAGGTGCAGTGGCTATGCAGAGTATTCTCATACTGTGAATCCTAATGTCCCCAGACATGCAAGGAAATGTTGGCTGCAGGACACTGTCGGTGTAGAGGTACAGGAGGAGTTTCCAGATCTCTTGCTAAGAAGATCTACGGATCAGTGTGAACAGCAATTTCTCATTTTTTACTGTGGGGAAGATCAAAAAGCCTTGAGCAATAATTGAAAAATTAGTGTTGTTGAACTGCCAGGAGACATGAATGGAAATATAAGCTGTAATTTGAGATAAAAGAAGGCATTTTTAGAATATTGAATGACTAGACCTTTTTTCTTAAATTCCATTGCAGAGTTGGGATATAAGAGAGAACAGATGAATTCTCATTTATCTCACTGCAACTGGGCCCATTGAGAATGGTAAACTATTAAAAACAACAAACACAAAGTAAAAATAGGAAAGCAGATGGTGAGGAAGGACTCTAAAACCAATCAACAGATAGTACTAAAATGGGGGAAACAAGAATGAAGCCTTTTCGGTGTATCAAGAGACTTGTCAGGATAGTCACTTCTTATTGCACAAAAAAAAAAGCAGATAACAGAATTTGCAGAACAAGAAAAACATTGAGATTTCATGAAAAGGACAGTGGAAAAAGGTTCTACTAAGAGAGAGAGACCATCACTTAGCTAGCCTCACAAAAAGAAAAGCACTCAAAACAATCTTTGCCATAAATGAAAATCAGTAGAAAAAAAGCAAACCCTGAAAATTAATTGAAGTGAAAATTTCCCATGATGTTTGGAGTTGATGTCCCAGCAAAACTTGGTAAATAGCAGTCATTTTCCAGTAATTATCTTCAACACCCCAGGATATCTCCATAATAATAATAAAAAGAAGATATGGGGATACTTCAAGTAAGATAGAAAACAGATTTTAAATAATCATAATTTAAGAGCTTTGCATCAGGACAGTTTGCAGTCACCCACAATCACTTGAGAAAAAAGAACTTTTAGATAAGATTCAGTACAACAATTTATTGATAGAGCTAGAAATCTTATCCATGATTTGTATTCTAAAATTTCAACCCATAAAGGCAGTAGAAGCTGCTTAGTGAAATGAGGTGCTGAAGCACCCATTACTGACTGAGGTCAGGGCCCCTACATATTTCCAGGAAGCTGCTGAGGAGGTTGCCAGTTTGGGACTGAGAGTCTTATGAGCAGGAAAAGTGGTGGGAAAAAACTCTCTTTCCAAAAAATAAACAAATTTTAAAGTCTTTTCACTTGTGAGAAGGTACAGTGCGAGGAACCCAATTGTTTTTAATATCATCCTATAGGAATAAAGCCATTTCTGCTAATTCAATTTTTCACTAACTTGAAATTGTAATTGCATGAATGCTCCATGAAAGTATCTTTTAGCTGTACTCTAAATAATTGTTTTACTGTCAGGGATGTGTTGACAGTGAATTTCTTGCTTTTACAAATTTTTAGTTATTGGAGACTCCATTTTTAGAAACACTTTCTTAATTATGGTTGGAGAGGGAAAAAGCAAGCAAATTGGTAAGACCTCTTTGATAACTCTTCTGCCTTTGAGCTTATTCAAAAATATTTGAGAAGTTGTATTCTTTGACATGAAACTATGTGATGTGACACATAGACTGCATATTATTTTCCTTCATGGCAAGATAATGTAGTGCAATATAACATGTTGCTTAACACAGCACACTGAAATACCATCAGTCAAAAACTTAACTACATAACAGTGTAGAAATAAAAATTATCATTTGCAATAGCTGCATTTGTAGGCCCTAATGTGGGGAAAATAAAGGCAGGAGTTCAAGCCATTTTTTACTTCGAAACCATGAAGAATATGTGAGCAATAACTGTGTGCATAATTGTCACTGATGTCAGTAATTTACAGCTGTATTGCTTCCAGAAGAGGGTTTTTTCTTCTGAACAGGGACACTGAAATAATCGTTTATTGACAAGTAGCACATTTCTAGACTTAGTTGTACTTAAATTTCATTCCTTCAAGTGTTTCTTTTCTGTTTGAAAGATACAAGAAGCTGCTTCTTAGCAAAAAAGGGACAGGGAGCAAATGCTTTTCTGGAGCACAAGTGGAGAACAAATAGATCCTCTATCTTTTTGGCTGGGTAGAGGAGTAAAGAAAGAAATGGTTAGGTCCTCTTTTTCATTAGGTGCAAAGCCATAATTTGACAGAACAATTTCTGTAGAAATAAAATGCACTTTCATTGAAATATAAATATTTTATGAGATGATGTCTTTATTGATGACATTATTTATGATAATCTATTCCTTTAGATTTTTCTTCTTTGCTACACATCATTTTGAATTTCTATACTATACCAAGATGTTAATTTTAATGCCAGGATTGGCTGGGTTCAATCTCACTGAACTGGGGACGACAAAAGGTGGAACAGTCACACTGAATTTTGGATGCAAGAGACAATTAAGTTCCTTTATATGAGAGTTTGGAAGCCCTAATGGTTGATTAGAGCTTCCAGCCCAAAAACAGGCACATGAAAAAGCATGTGGGAAGGGTGTTTCACTGACTTGACCATTTCATCTTGGCAAAAGGCCATGTGAGATGCTGCAAGAAAACACCCTAGAAGCAGAGACAGAGAAGGGCATTAAGCCAAAGATGCACTCAGAATACATGCTAGGAATGTGATCTTGATATAAACTTAAGAGAGTAAATGTTTTGGACTAAGTGTCAAATAAAAAAGGCAAAGAGTGTCAAAGTAGAGAACTGTGGGTAAAGAAATGGTTTTCTGAGACAGGGTGAACAAATGGGCTTCTTCAATCTCGGTACATAGGCAGAAACTCAGCAAAGATACCTGGGCCGATTCCCTTTTTTCACCTTACAGCTGCAATAACTCAATGCATCCCATATGCTGGTAAACCACTAATATCCAAAATGGGAATGATATGTTATATCAATGTATATTATATTAAATAATGTGAAAATTACAATGTAATTAATCAAAACCAACAAAATTTAAATGAAATGCTTGACTATAAATGGAACATTTTGACAATGTTGATGAACTCAAATCAAAATGTTTCCAAATTTTTATTTTGCAGGGATGTAAAGCTTTCTCTTGGAAACACTTTTTGTTGTTTTGTTGTGGTGGTGGGTTTTGTTTGTTTGTTTGTTTGGGTTTTGGTTTTTGGTTTTGTTTTTTTTAAAGAGGGATTTTCCTACCTTGGGAATTCAAGCTCCTGAGAATCTATGATAGTGTAAGTATTTTTAAGTTTCACTGTTGCCTTGACTAAGAATATGTATAAACTTAGATAACATTGTGATTAAGACATTTTTCTTATCTACTCCTATGACTCACTAAAGCAACAGTCTGCCTTACAGAAGAAACTCTGAGCATTACTTTCCAAAGCAAAATAATTGCTATGTATTACTAGAACTATGACTGCAATTCCATATGACAGCCAGTTGCTTTGGTTGTTTTTTGTTTTTGGTTTGGTTTGGGTTTTTTTGGGGGGAGGGCTGTTGGTTTCATAACATTTCAGAAAAGTTCCCCATCTTGGAATAAGTGTTATACAAATAGCTGAGAATTACAGTGTTGCATCCAGTGTGCTGGGACATGAAGTGCAGGATTTCACTCATAGATTATTTCCAAAATGCACTACTTTTTTGTTTGCTTAGTTTCATATTCTATCTAGCAGGTCTAATGAGCAGATCTACTTCATGCTACACTCATGGCAGAACTCAATTTAACCCTGCTTTTCTATTATAAAAATCATACATTGAGCATTGGCTATGCGTGAAGATATTTGATGTAGAAAACCTGTCAGTTTTCTCCTATTCTGTACATCCATAAGTACATTTCATATTTTAATGTAGTTTCCCTCCCCCCCTTATTATTCAGAAAGATGTCATATGCTGCATAATGGGAAAGCATCAAAATAAAGTTCATTTATTATCAAGACTTAGGCATGGTATCTGTACTCAGCATGGCTGAAATAATTGAAATCAAGCAAATGAGAACAGCAGACAAGCAATTCTGACAAGCAAGTGTATCTTAAACTCCCACTTTCAAATGAAAGAACAAAAGGAGATAGAAGACCAACCATGTTCGTAATTGCTATTGACATCCAATAGAGAACAAATTACAGTAAAGGGTTAACACTTCAATGATTTTTGAAGTGAATAAGGATAAACTTCTATTGCTGCTTTCCAGCCTGTCCATTTTGCTAATCTATATTTGGCTTCCATTGTAACATTCTCCTTCCACATAGCAATGTATTTGGAAAAAGTGAATTTTTGTCACACTGCTTGCCAAGTGTTTTAAACTGACACCAGCTATGACTAATGACAGTGCTGGAATGTGCTGTTCTCAGTAGAATAGAGGCCTGTACAGACCTAGGAGTTTCCTGGGGTCCAGCTTCTGTCTGTTCAGGGGGCTGGTGCCATACAGCAGTGAATGATGTTCAGAGTGAACCAGCTGTATTTCCTCCAGACTGGCTTTTCGACCTCGAATTCGCTGAAAGAAAACAGCAGAGGCCTACAATATTCCACTGACAATATTTAGGGAGAAAAAAAAAAAAAAAAAAGGAAAGGTCCAAAATAACATTTAGTATGATTAATAATGGGTTGAAATTGCATCATGCAGGAATGTGACACTGATTTGTTTATTAAAGTAATGCTATATGAAAAACAAATGCATGTGTGGTTTATCACAAATGCTTCACTTAAGTATTAGCAGAGTTATCTTAATACAGGGTTTCACATACAAGAAGGAAAAGATTCTGTCTCTTTTCTACATGATATTAAGAGATACAAAACAAAAGGTGAAATATTTCTTAAGTAAGAAATCTGGTTGTAAAAATTGTAGGTTTAAAGACCAAAACTTATCCACACCTGTAAGCTGCAAACAGGTTCTGCAAGAGGATTAATGTTTTATGCATCACTACTAATGCTTGTGATTTATGCTGCTAGGAAGCACATGATCACAGTGTCATAAAAATATTTACTTCTCTGCTTGTGCTAGTGCTGCACAGCCTTTGCAGACACAGCAACATGAAGCAGATTTTGTTCAGGTTTGGGCATAATAAACAGCACTGTCAACAAAGTTCTGGTCCCAGGATCATTTCTCCTGTTGATAATTGATAAGATAGAGAGAAAAGAGCCTATTTTTAAGGTTATGGACTCTATTTGTAGATCTGTTCCTTATGAACCTCTTCAGCCAAACCTGCACAACTTAGACTGCTGTCTGACTGTCAAGGTCTACAAGCAAATGGGGATCCTTAATAGACTGATTAACCTGTTACCAAAATGCCACTCAATTCTGGTTTACTTAGAATCCATCATCTACTCATGCACATCAGAAAGCTCCGACCACTAGAAGAAAGCAGTACTATAAATATTAAAGAGAATATACACTGTGGAAGAAAGGAGCTGCCTAGGGGAGGTCAGAAGAACCATGCACAGTTTATATTGAGTTAAGCAGTGGCAATTTTTTCTGACTAATCAGGAAAAATATCCTAAGAGTTAGATCCAGATGACTGTGGAACAAGCTCCCCCTTAGGGAAATGGTGGAAGCCCTATTTCTTGCAGTGTTTAAAACTTAACTTGGACACAGCAGTGGAAAAAACATTTTAGGGAATGATCCAAGAACCAAATGACTTAACAAACCCTTTTTCATCTCTAATTTCTTCAAGCCTCTCCCAGTCTCACATGAGAATTTGTAGCAGTGCACTCACATCCTTTTAACACACAGTTGCACAATCAAAATCAGCACATTATGTTATTTCATGGAGTCAGTAAACTCTATAATGGTTCTACTGGGTCAGATAAAATGTTTTTCTTCACCAGTGAGGCGATTGGTAACATTTATTCATTCACCCATTCTCATTAAAGCCTGTGTTTCTAATAAGCTGTTTTAAAATCTATATTCCAAATTATCCACAGTAAAACTGGGAAGGTAGGCTGGCTTTTAGGACAGCTAAAACAAATGTATAAGAAAAGTAAAGAGGTATTTTATGAAGATCACATCAAAGAACCTTGAGTAAAATACTCACTCTCTGGTTGTATATCTTCTACAAGTTATACAAAAAAAAAAGAGGTATTTATTTAAGAGAGTTAATTGTGTGGCTCCTTTTAAAGTGCTGTTAATGCCATATCATTTTAACTATAAAAATACCCACAGCTAGCCATTAAAAAAAGGGAGCTCTGTGATATCCTACGGAATATAATCATTTGCACTAACAGGGTAGGGTCTGGAAGTGGCCTCCCCAAAACATTTTGACAACGAGCTACCTACTATCCAATACTACCAGCCAGATTCTCTAGGGAGGAAATAGGTTGTGCAGAAACAGGTTTGGTGCAGAAATCAAGTAGCACCAAACATGATGCCCTACTCCAGGCTGCTCCTAGCAGTGAGGTCCTCGGAGGCACAGCCCAGAGCTGCTCTTTCTGTATGGTTTCTCCATCTCTAACCTTGAGCATCAGCAAGCACATTTACACAGTAAATGGCAGAATAAAAGGGAAGGGTAAACAGTGCACAGATCTGTGATATTTCTGCATTCCCATCTCCTCATTTACTGTTCTTTTCATCCCACCCTTGCAGTATCTTTGACTGTCAAGCCATTTAAAATAACATTAAAATTCAAACTATCTAAGGCTCTACCCAGAGGAAAAAATAATTTATATTAAAAATTACCTGCAGTAATTGCTAAGAACTGTTCTTCTTACACAATGATGTCAGGCTTTAGCAGATCTACAAAAGCACATGGCATAAGTCTCTTGCCAGGATCTTGAATCTTGAATCTTCATTTATGCAAAATTATAGTTTCTGTCTGTCACTGGCATGAGTTATCAGACAACATAACATGCATCTTTATAAATTCACACACACATTTTTGTGCAATGTTTTAATATATTTTAAAGTGGGGTGTTTTATTTATTTTAAAGTGTTTTTCATAATTTCCATTGACCATTGTAGTATCAAAAGCCTACAATGTAGCAGAAAGCAGAAAATTAGTACAGAGTCAATGAAAAAGGAGAAATAGCATAGGTGAATTTAGGAACAGTATTTACTTCATTCAGGGGGATTTGAATATTACATCCATCCACCTACTACATCCTTAGTAGAAGGCAAGTAGAAGTTTTCAGAAGAACTCAGATGAAAAGTAAAAGCACTGCACAGGATTAGTTCTGTTCTTACTCAAACCAGGACATGCACATTACAATTTGTAGTTGTCTTTCTCCTCTGACATACAAAGTTCTCTCATCAACAATGACATTTGTGCATCTCAGGAGTGAAAAAAATTGCACCTGAGTGCTTTGAAAAATCAGGCTAAAACTAGAAAGCTTTTCTCCACACAATGGGAAAATGCTTTCACCTTTCACAGAATTTAAGGTCAAAGAGGACTGTCTAGACTGGTCTTATGTTTAAAATAGATTAGTTCATACAGAGAATCTCTAATAACTTGAAGATTTTGGTTAGACTTTCAGCAGAGTAAACTCTTCCATAGTCAGAGAATCAAAAAGACAAAGATGATGATGCCTGTTTGTCTCTGCTGAACTAACAGGAATTGGTGCCATAGCTTAAGGACTTGGTTCTCTCAGTGTAAGGTATCCAATGCCTTTACTGCAGCTATTTGTATGCCTGTCATATCTCTGAAATTCCTTTTAGGCTACCTAGTTACTAAACAAGACTTCAGAGTTTTTCTGCTTTTCTGAAATTTCTCATAGTTCTTAATATCTTGGGGTTTTTTTAAAAAAAACCTACACCGATAGTGTGGATTTTTTGCCAGTCATTATACTCACATGGCTTGCTCTCTCCATTATGTGGGAATTGCAAGCATATCTCTGACATGTATACACCAACACAGGGATGCATTTACTCTCTTCATGTGTTTTGGTCCTCCAGTGCCTAACCTGAAGGTTCAACACCACAAAGATTTTTGCTCATATAGACTGACTTTAGGACTAACTTCCTGTATTCGTTCTTCTTTAGTGGTAAACATGTTCAGATGATATAATTTTTTCTTATATTTCAGTCTATGTGATTTGAGACACTCAAAGGTTTTTAAATCTTTAAATTCTTTCCCCTTCAGCTGATGAGATGTGGACAGCAGGAGGTGTAAGATGTCTCCCTAATCCAGAAAACTACCAAAATTCAGATCAAATTCCAGGCTGAAAAGAAAAATATTCCTGTCCCTACAGGAAGTAGAGGTGGGGGCACAAAGTGGGACTGAATCTACATTCTTTTTTTCTTTTCTTTTCTCAAACTGTGCTGATCAGTGTAGCCTCATGTCAGTCATGTGTGCATAAATTATAGCCCCAAAGGAGGTATGTAAATACTTCCTCTCCCTAGAACAAGTAGAAAGGAGACACCGCTACCAAAACATAATTCAGTCCCTTTTTTTTCTCCCAAAGGTAGAGCAGCTATGCATTGCTTTTTGACAAGAGAAAACTGAAAAAAAGAAAAAAAAAAAAAAAAAAAAGAAAAAAAAAAAATTAAAGGAAGATTTTAATCCAATCTTTTCAACTTTTATCTCCCCCGCTCTGATTTTGCATTTCCAAAATTCTTTTTTTGTATCTGTCAGCTTTCAAGGAACATAAAATAGGTATTTCAGCAAATACACACAAAAATTTTAAACTAATGCAAAAATATTGTGTCTGAATTGTATTTTTCCAATACATATATACCAGGACCATAAAAAAGACTATTATACAGGGAAATTACTCCACACCCTTGCCCTGGGCTCACTCAGAGACTGGTCTCTCAAATCCATCTCTCCAGGGCTGGCCATGGTCTGAATGTATTACTCCTTTTTCTAGGGGAAGCCAGTGGGGGAAGTAATCTATTTGGAAGAGTGATATGGCTAAAAAAAATAATAATTACAAAAGCTGTAAGTAGTTTCTCAATTTAATAAAAAATCCTCTAAACTGTTGTTTGAATAACTAAAGCTCAAATATCTATGGCTAGAAAGACAAAATACGGTATGGAGAAGCAAGTCCTTTTGGCTGTGTCTGCAGCACTAAATTAAGCAGTGCCAGGAAACATTCCCAGGCAGAGGAATGCAATCATCTGTACTATTAAATTGCTAAAGTGGTCCTTCACACCATTTTGGCTGCACAGCAGCTAGCACTCTCCCAAACAACTCCCAGACGTGGTTTGGTCACTGGCATGGGCCAGGGAGTATTCCTGGTAGTATGATATGAACATGGGCCTTTCCCTGCCAATTGGCCACAGTGGTGGAGAACAGTCCCAGGCATATTTTATTCTCTCATGAAGACACAGCTTTGTGTACACCATTCAAATCTTGTTATGATTTTACCAAGTTATATTTTTTAAATGCGGTATATAGGGGCAAGATGAGCAATATATATAGGTAATAGGTTAAATGGAGATTAATCTGTTAACTGCAGCAAGCATGGTGTCAGCTCAGTATGTATGACTTCCATCATTCCATGCTCAGTTAGCGATGATGCACTTGGCCAGTCATCTCTCCAGGGATCAACTTCAACTCATGACCTCAACTTCATGAGAGGGGTCAGTCCAGACCACGTGATTTAGGAACCATATTTTGGTCCCTGATGTAGATGACAAAGATTGTATAGATATAAATTGTTCATTTTCGTAAAAGTTTCTTGTTAAATTAAGAAAATAGGGAGGGGCCTCCCTGCACAAGCCTGTGGCTAAGGATACAGACATTGCAAGGTAACAAGATCTGAGCTACCTCTGACTGAACTAGCTTTGATCTTAAAACTCCTCATCAGACAGAATGGGACTGCAGCCCTCTTGTGGGACTATTATTTTAGTAAAAGACTAAAAAAGAAGATTAACAGTCACTTCAGAGGATTTCCTAAGTGGCTGTTACAGGCTGCTGTTCCTAAGCTACCCTTCAGACTTGGTGCACAAGGCAATGCACTTGGCATAACCTGACCAGTGATCTCCACGCTCCTTTTGATAGAAACTGTGGAAAGTTTTATAGAGAAATTTTATTAAGACATATTGATGTCCATGAGGGGGCATTCAGAAGTCAGTAAAAGAGACAGTGCACACAGGCAACTGTGATGCTTTGAGGTAAGTGCTAGAGAATTCAGTGCAGCAAAGGACAGACTGCATCATCAAATATAATCCTGTCTTTAGCTAAATAAGAGGATGAAGTTGAACACCAGAGCTATGCAACATGTTCACACTGACGTTATTCAAAGTTTTATCATTAGAATTTACATTTTAACAGCTCTTTTTCACATTCCAGTCTCATTTCAAAGCATGCAACAGGAGTCAAATGCCATTCAACATGAAGTTACTTATTTCCTCTCTGCCCACTCACTGGATTTTTCAAGACCTAATAGGCTATATTTCAATTTTAAAATTACAGAATTGTAAGATGAAACTTCAGATCTTCCAGGAGACTATTGGACTGCATGCATCACAGACTAACCCATACTACTTTTCCTATTTACACCCTTTGCAGATCCACACTGTTCAGCAATATCTGTTTATTACTGAAGAAAACAATGCATAGTAACACATTGTGGTTTACTTTTTTTGTGTGTGTCTTTTCTTTATAAACTGGGTCCTGAGTCAAGTAGGTAACTAGGATTTATTTTAGTAAAGCACTTGACTGCATGTTTAACTTACTCCTTAAGTATGTGATCCCACCAGTGAAACAACTCATGTGATACGTGGCCTTAAGAGCCTTGCTGAAAGAAAGTCGCCTTGAAAAAATATCCAGGCTAAAAAAAAGAATTAGTGTGTTAGAGTGCTGCCATCTAGTTAGATGAGTGTATACAACAAATCCACTTGTAATACTTGGAATATCTCACTGTACAGTATGCTAGGCTACCTGCAGAAAATCGTTGTGGACAGTCACTAATCAAAGGGACTTATTGAACCAGTTCCTTTAGGTTTGTAGAAAGGTAAGCATGTAAAGAAAACTAATTAAATAAAACAGAGCATAAAAGCCCTGGCAATTTTGGGATCCTGCAAAACATAAGCACATTTGTGTTGAACTTTGTTAACTTGTGCTGCAATGCAGTAAATACCCTCAAGTTGCCACATGCTTTTGCAGATACTGACAGTGCTGCACAACTCATGGAAAGCAGTGAGTGGTAGGAAAAGGATGATTTTCAGTAACCCAACTCATATACAAACCTCAGAGACCATATTCGAGTTAAGCATGATGTTTTAATATGCAATTTTGTGAGGGAAATCAAAGGAGAAGAAAGTTACACATTTGCTCTGATCTTGTTTAGCAGATTGTGCTTGAATGTCTCAGGGTTTTGATGTGGTACTCATTGTACACCAGGAAAATGAAAATGCTATCAAAACAGACTTTAAAGTCTGGAATAAGATGCAATGTGCTTATGGAGTGATACAAACTACATTTTGAAAAAGCAGTGTTCTATGCTACTACAGAAGTAAAATCCTTATTTGCTTGAAGAAGTTAAGAATTGTGATATTGAAAGGACTGTACTTGCCCTTTGACTACTGCTTGCCTGCCTTCCCATATCAAAGTGAGGAACAAAGTTATGTCTGCATTTTATATTCTATTGCATGTGGATAAACAACTTTAACAGTGTAATTTCTTTGTTTTCTGATTGGGAACTGTGCTTTCCTAAAATGCATCATTTTAATATCATTAAGTCCAAATAATTCCTAAGACAAATTACTCTCTTATTTCAGAAGTAAGACAGATTTAGGATTTAATAAATTTGCCATACACTTTAAGAAGTCAAATATCTGGTCTTTATTTTTTATTACCTCGCATTTGTTTAGCAACCCCGTTTCCTGCAGCCTTGACCAGATGCTTTGGATCCTTCCAGCATGTTCAGGGTGATTAGCATAGTTGCCACACATACACTGGTGCTTCAGCATCAGACTGTCATACACAACACCTTCGGCACAAAGACAGCACAATAAGAAACAGTAAGTGAAATGAATGCAAGTTACATTGCTCCATGCCATGCATGCTGTTAGCACAACTGGATTTTATTTGACAGTTAGAACCAGATGAAAATTCCCCTTTCCTCTGGAACACTCTGAATTTTGACTTGCAGGGTACATCTTGTGGTATTGTTAAGGCAAAAATGAATTCTTAAGAAGTTACAGTAATAAATACAATTAACTGGAAAGAAGAAAGGGAATTGGATGGTGCCTTGTTAAAGATTTTATGGCTAGAAAAAATAATCAATTTTACTGAATCAATTGTTTTCTCTTCCTCTAGTGGGTAAGGTCACTTAAAGCTGTTAACCTATAGATAAGAAAGAAAGGTTATATATTTATAACAGTGCAAGGAAAAATCACTCAGAAAAAAAACTTTTAAAATAAATTTTGAAATGCCATTCTGTATTTGTACTGCTTAACTAATACTATATTAATTCTAGATCTCAACACATATCAGAGGAAAGTTTCAGAGAGATAAAGCAGTGGCAGACAGAATCCTTTTTCATTAAAAAGTTCCAACTACTACTCAATTAGGACCAAATCCTGTTGTTAGACTGCAATGCAAGGTTCTTTTTGAATTTTCTACGCTCATTTTTTCAAAGACAGAACAACTTTATACAGAACAGCTATCAATATCATATTGTTCTCTAGCTGTGTATTGGGAGCAAAAGAGAAATTTTAGTGAGTAGGTTCAAGCTAAACTCAATTTTCAATGCTTTCAAACCAAGTCTGGAAAACAGAAATTATTTTATTTATTTACTTGTTTGCATTTCCCTCAGAAATGCCTGGAACAAAAAATATTTTCCTTACTCCTGTGAACCATTTTCATACGGGAAACATTTGGATTTTTCTTTCCCTTACAATTAGTTGAAAGAGACTCAACAGTTTCTCCAAGCTGCAAAACTTGGCATTCAAAACCTTTCTTATGTGCCACCACTAATGGGGATGCTAACACAGCTTTGGGAAAATTGTGTTAGCCTGCTATTGAAAACTCAGCCAGTGGAGAAAATACAAAATTAAAGTCCAGATTCAACAACATGCTCAATATCAACCTTACTTAGCAAAGTTCTGGAATTGATATTGGAGTTTAATAAAGTGTTCAAAAAGTCTAAGTAAGAGTCTGTATACATTGTGGGCAATACAAAGTTAAGGTTCTGAGATAATTCAGTTAGAAGCCAGCCAGAAATTATGCTGCTCTAGAAGTATTTATGCTGCCATATTTCTTAGCTCATGCACTTCAGAACTGATCCTTTGGGAGCTTGCTATTTAAGCCAAAATGATAATACAACAATTATGTTTAGCATAAGGAGAACACAAATATAATACCTATATGAAGCATGACTAAATTTATGCTAAATGTTACCAAACAAAATAAGTTCCTGCTTTTACTTTCTTGATTTGTTTTCTTAAGAAAAACAAAACAAAACAAACAAACAACAACAACAAAAAAAAACCACAGTGAAAATATGGAGCTAATAAGCTAATGTAGCTTAAAGCCTCTACTGACATTGTCAAAGTAGTTAATAATTTCATATTTCTGCAGTTATTTAGACTGTACTGTTTATAAGCTTTGCTGATCTATTATCAGGTTTTGCAAGTTATTTGAAATAGCAAGTATGCAGACAAATAAGTGCATGCTCACATAACATGCTTGCTTTCTCTTGCCACTTAAAGTTTTAACTTCTACAATGTGTTGCATACCCAGATTGCACAGTTTGCCAGTGGTCATTATACCATTAGAAAACTTTTCCTCCCATTCCTCTGCCCAACATAGAAGGTGTTTAGATGCTAAACATACAGGCAGCAGGATTTTCAGAAGCTTTTAGGCAGAGTTGGCAGTTATATCCAACGGATTTTAATGGAAACATTTACTAATAAAATTAGCTGAAATTGAAAGTATATCCTGTCTGCCATTCTTTAAATAAATATTTTATTCTAATTATCAATGCTCCCCATGGGCTAAGGTTTGCATAGTCCAAACTGCAGTTAATAGAAGTAAAGTATGTATGTAAATTATGCTATTATACAGAATCAAGATGCTATGTAATGATGACTCTTTCTGATGACCTATATCAGGGTTGCAACTAAACAGTGGTTTTGAAGTGAAATGCTGAAACAGCATTTGGGACACCTTCTCTGGTTGACATAAACATCCCTTTCTTAGTGCATTAATATTTTTCCCAAAATAGACTATAACTAAAAATGTAGGGGTTTTATACATGAATTATTTTGTTTGATTAAAAAAATCAGTTTAATCAGGTCAGGTCAATACTGTATTGTGGAAGCATCTGCTTCAAACTTTCAAATAGTAAGATATTCACACCACTGAGTGTAAAATTTATTTCTAGCAGGATTAATTGACTTAAGAAAAGACTGAAATATATGTTTTCATTTATTGCAAGCATCTAAATTGATTTAGGATGTGAAAGTAATTCAGATGTGTGGCTGCTGGTCATACAGCACATGTGCTTAGTAGAATACCACAATGCTGCAGTAGAGGTTACTGCTAAAAATAGCCTGTAGGATTTCCCTAACAGGATTCAGCCAATAATCTCCCCACCCCCTCAAAAAAAAAAAAAAAAAAAAAAAAAAAAAAAAAAAAGAAAGGGGGACAACGTTTTTCAATTTCAGACTGCTGTGAAAAATTAATAAAAAATGGTTATTCTGTCTCTCCAGAAAAAATGCCTACAGCCAGATTCTGCTCTCAGATTCCTTGTGTAAATCTGAGTAGCTCCACTGAGACTGGTGGATTTATTCTGGATTTACACCAATATTACTGAGGTCAGTGTGGCCCTGATGACAGACTGGAATGGTGACACCACTGAACCATATACTGATAGAGGACACATTTTTTATTGCTTTTCTTTCTTTCTTTCTTTCTTTCTTTCTTTCTTTCTTTCTTTCTTTCTTTCTTTCTGCCAGCTTATATGAAGGAGTTAATACTTTTGGCAGAAACATGAATAAACAGTATCTCCAAGTATTTATTTCCACTTTCTTGCGCACAGGATATGTGAATCTTCACTTCTAACCATACTGCAATGATATACTGAGATTCAGGCTCTTAAAAAGATGGGCCCTGTTGCAAGGTTAGATTACCCATAATAAGAAATGAGGTTTCTGGGGTCATTTTTCTTCTTCCACTGAAGATTATGCAGATTCTAATCACTCTGCTTTGACAACCCAGGTCATACCAACAGGAGATGCTCCCCAAGTGACTGAACTGACGAGGGTTTGATCATAAAACCTTCCCCTGTAGGCACCACACAAGTGCTGAAAGACACAAAAGCTGTAGCCAACATTACTTTTTAGTCATGGCTACAGCTTTGCTCTTTCTGTAGGGAAAGCAACCTTGTAGCATAGACTGACTGGTCAAATGAAGACATTGAGAATTATATTGCAGCTTTCCTACTTACTGGTGGTCTTTTTTCAACTTACTGATGGTCTCTACAAAACAAGCCATGAGAGCATGGAGAAAATAACCAGAGGTTAGGGAAATGAAAGAAAAAGATATAAATGACTTAAAGGCACCAAAATGCACCTGTTGCTATATTGCCACAGCCAGTCAATGATAATAATTTATGACTGTGTGAATATTAACCCTGTGATTTATCAGCTGCACTGGTTGACTTGATGCCAGTACAGCATCATAAACCCAAGGAACGGTAAGGCTAAAACTGAATGCATTGCTGCAGGAGGTATTTGAGGCATTTAAATCTGTTGATCCTACATGAACAAACACATTTGCCCTGGCTATTAGAAGCAATCTTTAGGGAATCCTACCAGTTGTGTAGACATGCTGGCTAGGCTGGTCCACGTCTGGGTGAGGTAATGTGGAATCAGCAGGGGAAGGTGGGGTCCTGGACACCGACTGATGTTTATCTAATCCTGCCATGCCAACTGTAGCCATCTGAGCCTGGTAGATTTGCAACTGGTGGACACGCCGATGTGCCAGGAACTCCTGTTTCCAAGAAAACAGCACAGTAGAAAGAAATGTGAGATGGGATCAAGTAAGACACTGAGGGAAACATGTCAACAAATTAAGTTCATTAGGTCAGGGCTGTAATAAACAGTGAGGAAAAAAACCCCACAACAACAGCTCACACCTAAGACCTAGTCAATAAATCCATTCAACAGATGTTTTCATGCTGACAGTGTGGGCTGTTGACTTTGCTGGAGAGTATGTGATGGCAGGCAACCTGTCAGTTCTCCCTGACAAAGGAAAAGATGGCTTCACATGCAGAGGTTTAGAAAAGACAAAAAAAAAATTTTTAATATACTGAATACATAATATGATGTTACAATATGCATTTTATGACCCTACATAAATAAAAATAAAATCTTCCTACAGCACTGAAAGAGAAAAGTGGTGTCCATACCATTCAGTACCAAATTCACAGAGAAACTGTGAGTCGAGTTTCTACAAAGGGCTCAGTTCCCAGAACTCCCTGGAAAACAGGAACAATTTGCACATAGGTTTTCACAAATCTCTAAATGAAATTCAGGAACTGTTACATGAGATCCCACTTAGGGACCATCTTGTTTGTCATAACTGCTGCAGGCAGTGCTAAACACTTCAGGAAAGGTAGGCAGGTGTGAGAAGACTGAGACAAAGCAGAAAGGAAGATTTCCTCCTCTGCTTTGTTTATCAACAGAGGGTGACTTTTGCTGGTTTTGCAAAGGCTGAATTCCTGATGAGGTCAGTAGAAACCTTGGCATTCACTCACTCCATAGAGCAGGATTGCTTTGCAAGCCCTTTTCTTTCTATTTTTGTTTTTTTTTTCTGCATATAGTCCTAGAACCTCAACAGAAAGAGAATGCAAGAGAGAGATCTACAAACTAATTTGAAACATAAATTCAGTTGAAATTCACACATCTGCATTAGAACTGCAGACTCTGTTCATCCTCACCTAGGCTTGGTATACATATATGCAGGTATATATATGGTGTATATAAGGTTGTTGGTTTTTTTTAAACCCAGTAACAATTAGTGTGCCATATGGTGTTGCTTGGGACAGCAGCTCAGAGGCTTGATCTGGCCAAGGAGGGATTGCTGGGTGCTTGGAGAGGTGAAGCCAAGTTCAGTCTGTGTGGAAGGGCAGGTGGGAGTACCCAAGAGCACCGCAGCCCTGTGCATGCTTCAAAATTAACCTACAGCTCATGGGAAGTGAGAATGTCTTGCCTGCATGTTAAAAATGAGGTCTTTACAAAAACGAGTGCTCATCAATAACAGCTGAAATGAGACCAAACACTTTAAAAGGCAGTCTCAAAACCCACATTAATATCTAGGGTCACCACTTCAGTGAGAAGACATAAGGTCATGGGAAGGGTAAATCACCTGGGACCTTGTCATAAGTGGCTAAATAAATAAAGAAAATATGAGTAAGCAAAAAGAGGTTTTATAAGAAGTGTCTCAGTTTGGGGTCATTGAACCATTTCCTTTTGTTTAAATACAGTCCCAAACTTTTCCTATTTCTTTTTTGACGTTTGATGACAGGATGGTGTTATATATTCCAGGAAATATTTTGAGATATCTGAAGAGGTGTCTGTATCCCCTTTCCTTGAACATAACATAACATAAAGGAATTATTTCATTAAATGCCTAAGTGCCTTGTTTTTACTTAGTTTCATTAAATATTTTATTGTGATAAAGTTTCAGAGGAGATATTTTTTGTGCTCTTAGGCATACAGATCTTTTGTAACTTTTGCTGGGAGTGTACGTGTTTAGAAAGGAGAAGCGAAGAATGCATGGATGCTATTGTATTGAATATTTTACCTATAGAAAACAGAAGTAGATAAGTTCCTTTGTGAGGATTTATCATTCACTTTCCTCAGTGATGGCTTTGTGTTTAATAAAGGAGGCACAGGAGATATTTTGCTGTCTGTGGCATGATTACTCCCTGCATCCTAGGATCAAGTGGTGACAGCAGCACTACCTGTGACACTAGCCTATTCACCATCTTCTGCTTACTCTTCCAAAGTGTGAGAGCCAGCTGAGCAGTTTAGAAAAGGCCAAACTCCTACCTGCAGGAGCCTTTCTTCACACAGAGCTTTACTGCTATACATGAAATTAGCAAAAGGGTTGTTACTTCTGCTGCTCTTCTCAACCTCATAGGTTACATTCATTGCATTAATCAAATAGCTAGTATCTGTGTAGTTCTTCAGTCAAGGGGATTTCTGATACTATCTTTTCAAGGTGTTCACACTAACTAATGATAATTCATTAATTGACTCCACTTTTCTGATAATTACTATTCCTAACAAATCAAGAAGATATTTCTATCTTGACTTATAAAAAGATTACGTATTTGTGTCTATGTAAGCAGTAGAAAGAACACAATTTTTCAGGCACATGAACAAATCAAGGTGAAGTTTTTTAATGCTAATCAATCAGCGTGAACATCACCTAAGAGGCGGACTGCCATATATTTCATCAATTTGTCAAAGACCAAGCAGAGAGCCTGGTTTTGCTCTCTTGTATTTTCCTGTTGAACTGTGTTTTGTTTATATCATTCTTCCCTCCTCAAATGAAACCAGACATATACCTAGAATCTGACACATGTTAATCAGTATAATCAGACCAGGGAAGGAGAAGAAATCTGTGGATGGTTGGATGGAAAGCTGCATGACACCTTGTTTATTTTCTGAGGTTTTGGAAAACTGTTTGCCTGTGAAAACTTTTTAAAAATTGTTAGAAGTGCAGTAGTTTGTCTCACAAGGCTTACACTGAGGCTTGCTTACATCCTCTGGTGACTTCCAGATCCTTTAACTGTAATTTTAAGGACACTAGACATTAGTAAAGTTTGAACTTGTTTAGGTTTTAGTCAAAGGTTTAGACTAATTTCCTGATTAGGGTTAATTTTACAGACAACAGGCACTCATGAAACACATGTATTTTTTCCAGCAACCTACATATTTATGCTGTGAGCATTTAAGATACTTGTCACAGAGACAAGTGGATTAATGCAATGAGTAATGCAATGAGTAATCAACACGCTTATCTGGCTCTCCAAATGCCCACCTGGCCTCTGGAAGGGATTAAAGCAACACAGCGAATTCATCTTCAGGTTTTATGGGCTACAGCACTGAAAACACATGTCCATCTCTCCAGCAATATGACAAAAGCAGTATTTGCACATCTGCAGGGTAAGTGATTTGTGTGAATATATTTGGAGCATTTCTTAGGTAACCTGAGCCCTGCCTGCCCGGCATGGAGCCTGCTCATTCCAGGTGCCTGAGATTAGTTCATTAGCAGAGGCAGGCAATTAGGGCCTCAGCCTGAGCAAGTGGAGGGACAGTCATTGTTTTCCCCCAAAACCAGCTCAGGCCTTCAGTAGTTGTTTTGAGAATCAATACCTAAAGAGAAGATGACCTTTTTAGAGGCATGAGAGGTAAGTATTTGTTGTTCTCCTAGTATTACTGTAAAGTTTGTTGTTTAGGAAGAGCTGGAATTAATTTGAGTTGGTGTGCTTACTCCTTTTATGTGGATGTGTGATTTGTGCATTTTGGTGCTTAATGTTTTGTATGTTCTGAGGATTTTAATGAAAACTACTTCTTTATTTCTAATGATTGTGAAGACTGGTGACCAACAAGTGTACTTAGCTGGACTGTTAGGTGGTCTGTGTTGGATGATAAAGCATAGGTGAATTGTCTATGAATTAATGCTCGTTCAAACTGTTATGCTTTGTACAAAAAAATATGTGGGGTTCCCATGTAAAAACTTTACTTGCCTCTAACCAGTTTTGACTTTTTAACTAAGTTTGATGTGTTTGTTTAGTTTGTATGTCTACCATAATCCGAAGTATGTATGGGCATATGAACATCTCTGTTCAGGGGTTATGCTTTGGCTTCTTTTCATTGTGGTAGAAAACTTTTTTTCTCTTAAGAAATTCAAAATTTGCTATTCTTAATAGTGAGACTACTACTTACAGGTTTATATTTTTGGCCAGGTTTATAGCCCTCTGTTTTTGTTGCCTCCACTGCATTTTGCTGAAGTATAAAATGTATGATAATGTCTATTAACTGTTAACCAGTTGTGTATTGCCCATCCTCCCCTCCTCTTCCCTCCCCCAAAGACTTTCAATACTACTAAGTTTACAAGGTTTTTCCTCTCAAAATATTTTTCATCAATCTGTTCACTAGTTAACTTTTTACCATAATTCCCACATTATTTTTTGAAAATTACCCAAAGGGGCAATTATTACTGAGGTGGAAAAATACTTATGTTACCCTAAGTGAGAATAAAAACAAAACCCGACCAGGAAGACCTGCTGCCTTCCAAGTACTTCCTCCAGTTCCTTCCTCTGAAGGATATTTCTGACACCTGTTCTGCTACCTTGTCTCACCTAATGGCTCAAGTTGGAGGCCCTACTCCTTAGCCTTTTCTGGACCCCTGTAGCAATATTGAAGCAGAGTGACTTCAGGTCCTGCCACTTGTCTTTCCCACCAGCCTCCTTGACTTTCTACACTCCCAGTGCATCTGTGGGATGTCCAGGCCAGCCAGTGGCTGCATCCAGCAAAATGGCCTCTGCATGAAGCAAATGGAACTCAGTCCTGCTTGAAGGTCTCCACAGTCTCCACTCAAACCAAGAGAGCATCATCCAAAGTCTGATTCGGTCAGAAATTCTGGGCACCCAGAAACTTCTCAAACAGTTCAGATGAAGCTAGTTAATAGCGATGGACCTCATGAAAAATATTACTAGCATTCACTTTAGTTATCTCCAGAAGTGATGGAAAAATAAAAACAAAGAACAATGAATTTCTAAACAAGGAGTAGGGAGAGAAAAAGTGCTATCAGTAAGCAAAAGTTTAGTACTTTTGTACTAGGAGTTTTGTGAACTATTGTTCTGCCTGCTGTCCTCAAACAAAATCATAACTGGTTGTCCTCGGGAACTGAGCAAAAATAGGTCATGAGGTCTTCTGAAATAATTGTGTAAACAAATGTCAAAGTGCAGGAATGGCTTGTCTCTGTCAGTCTATACAACCTGAAAAAAATAAATTGGTTTGAGATATCCCTGAAAATGAATATGTTAAGAAACCATCTTTTAAACTTCTCTGTCACTTGGAGAAAACACATGACCAAAAAGTCCTACCAACACTATTTTTGACAAAACCACATGTAAAGCCACAAATTTCCATGGTCATCACTTTAAAAAAAAAAAAAAAAATTATCAGTATCTCTCTCTGAAATCTAGTCAGCCACAAATACAGAATCAGCATTTTTGTGAAAAGTAAATATATGGATACAAACACTTAGACTGCATAGGTAGAAATGGGTTTAGAGCAAGCAAAAGCATAGACAGGAAGAAAAAGGGCAGCTAGCCTTGAGGCCTCTGGGTGTAATAGGTCACATATTATTAGGATGTTTATAGAATTTGGTTTTCTCTTGCTCTAATTCAAGGAACATGGTGCTGATTCAAGGATGAGTAAACAGAAATGAAGTCTTGTCAACTGAATGTCGGAGGCAGATACAGAACAATGGGATGAAAGCTATACCCCAGAACTGCTTAGAGTCCTAGGTAGAGAAGACTTGGGTAGTAATCTGCTGCTCACAGTAGAACACCACCATGCCCTCTAACCTCTCTTTGCTATGTGGAGGACTATGGAAAGGCTTTTTCTGGCTACTGCCAAGGCAAAGCTTAGTACTTGCAGTGACCCAACTGCAGTGACTGCCCAGGGCATGGTCACCACACTCAAACAGCTTTGTTTTCCCCCTCTGTTCCTGGAGCAGCAAAGCTGCTGCTGCAGAGGCCTCTGCCCATCTCCTGAAAAATATTAATAGCATTCACTTTGTTTATCCCCAGAAGTGATGGGAGAAAAAAGAAAGAAAGGGTGCTTTCTTTCTAGGGCAGGAGAACCTTTGGGATGGCAAAACATATTATTAAGATGACAGTGTTTTTGCCCAGCGGGCCAAGGAATAAAGGAAGAGCAAAGACTATTAATTGGGCAACAAGAGAGGATGCTCCCTTGTCAGGTCATTTAGGAGAGGATGCATTCCCTGCTTTGGGTTGCATGACCAAATGTGCAGCTCAGGGCTAGAGTCACATCCCTTGCTTCTGGTTGTAGGACATAACAGCAGGGCCAGACCCTAGCTTTTACTTCTACTGTTGCACAGGGAGGTGGTTTGCTGACCTGTGGTTTTGACATGAGAGATGGTAAAAGCTACCTCCCTTGGATGGAGAATTTCCAAAAATACGAGCATCTAGACATGAGCCATCCTGGCCCAATGTGGGTGAGAAATCAAGATGGCCACATGAATTGAGAAGTTTTCATCTATCTTAATGACTGCTGGGCTTATATATCTTCATAAAGTTGAAGCCTGGCATGATTAAGAAGCAAGAAGTAATGAAAATGATGTCTGGGAGTGATAGCAAGGAGGGCCCTAAAGACAGAGCCCATTCTACTGGAGGGAAATTCTAGGAGTCCAGCAGAGATGCTGGTTTCACTTCTGGTTCCTGTGCCTGAACAACCTGCCTTCTCTGCTCCTAAGATTGGCAGGTAATCAACTTCTGTCACTTCTGCTAAAGTGCTGACTCTGTGGTGTGCACAACACACATCCAGTGCAAATGCAGCACCTCCTTAAAAACTTGTGCTCCCAGTTGAATGCTTTCCTCACTTTCTGGCTCTCCTGGCAATTTACTATAAATATGTAAATAATATGGAGTACAATCAAGGTGAGAAAGGGACCATAGGAATATCTTGTGCTCTATGGTGTGGGCTTTTTTGTTTTGTTTGATTGTTTTTTGTTTTGTGTTGGTTTGGTTTTGGTTTTTTTCCCAAAAGAAAAAAATAAAAAGGAAAAACAAAACAAAAACCAACAACCAAAAAAGCCCTTTCAGATGATACTTGTGATTTTATTACTTTTACTAGAAATACCACAAGACTTTCCTGAAGTAATTTGGTGCTTTCCAAAAAAATAACACAGAGAAGTGCAGAAATGCATACCAATGGGAAAATACAGTTGTCCACATCTCTGGCTCTGACTTTCAGTATTAACAGGTATTTACTTCCTTTACTTTCATGTGAAGGAATAAGTAGACTTTATAATTGCATTTAATGATTACAGCTACCTAATCCTAGCAGCTTTCTAGCAGTCATTTCGTTAAACTGTTAGTTGCCTCAAACTAATTAATGAAAAAACACCTGTCCCACCCATTTCATTGTTCTAGGAAATAACACCCAAAGCTTTTCAGCAGTATTAGCAAATCAGTTTGGTATTACATTTTGCAGATCATTTTAACCACTGGAATTTTCCTGCTGTTCACTGGAACATTTTTCTTAGCAGACTTGTATGATTTCTTTTTAAGGGAAGAATCATTAATTTGGCCTTCACACAGAGAAATATTGGTCTCCAGGCTAAATTCAGCAGCATCCCCACTAAAGATCTGTGTTGTCTGTGCAGTTCAACAGACTCTGCTTTGGTTTTATAGGCGACTCTGCTGAGTTCAGGATTTATTGTAAAATTAATGGAAATTACTTGGGTCTGACATATAAAGAAAGATCCTTGGAAAACCCTGCTCCTCAATGTAGAGTCCACACACACCAACAGATCACTATGTAAGCATAAAATCATGAGGTTGTATAAAGCCCTCTGCAGATGCCTTCTCTCTTGTATGGAGCTCAGTCAGTTATGTATAGGGAGCATCAATAGACCATATAGTCAGCAAATAGAAGAGCCATAGACACAGGGTTTCACCAGCTCTGTTTTCTCTCTATAGATCAGTTCCATAGATCACTGTATCTAATGCACAAACTCCAACAGATACATGTACTGCCGTTGCCTGCACTAGAGTTCTTCTGCACAAACCATCCATTTCTGCTGTCACCTGTGTGACAGCAAAGTTGTAACCTGATGGATACCAGGTTCCAGTCCTTTGCTGGAGGACTTCTGCCTCTCTAAAGATTTCAGAGAGGTGTGTTACCACACACTCACACTTTACTTCAATGTGGTTAAAATTTCAACAAGCTTCGTTTCTCCAACATATTTTCAGCATGAGTAATACAGTTTCTTGAAAAAAATAAATATGTACAAACATGTATTTGCAAATATCAAAAGTATTTTTAAAATATTTTTCTCTCTGATACTCAGCTCTTCACTTTGTTGATTTTGGCACACAGAAATAGACACATCTAGTAAAATGATGATATAATTTGAGACTCTACAAAATATAGGATTTGAATATAGGAAGGATACTTTGAAAGGGGGGGAAAGAAAAAAAAAAAAACAAAACTATCACGAAATAAATCTTTCCAGATCTGTTCTATATACTTATAAAGTATTCTATGCATTTGCAGAATGTTTTATGCATTTAATGAATAAATATATTTCTGCAACAAACCAGGTTTACTGCTTTGGACAAGTGGGGAAAACTGCCTGAATGGACAAATTGAAAATGGGACAGGAAAACCCCTTATGTTTGCTCATTTAGGAATAGAGTGTTAAAAAGAAGCATGGAAAATAGTATGTACTAGCACAGCACTAATTATATCATGCACACTGAAAAATCAGTTCTTATTCCTTGAGCAAATCTTGGCCCTCAAAATACAAAATAAGCTCGGAAGACACTGTAATACCTGTTGTATTTCATGGGAAGGATGAATGAATTTATCTGAACTTCTTTCATTGCAATGTACTTCAAATGCCCCCTTTAAAAAAGTCAAAAAGGGACTAGGTTGCTGTCACGAGGAGGGACATGGAAGACTGGGTTGGACTAAAAGGGAGGAGAGAGAGAGAGAGAGCGCGCAACATTACAAGATTCAAACAACTGAATATCATAAGCTGCAGCCTCTTCCCTTACCCTCTCTCTTTAAAATAATGCTCTCCATTTTCTCTCTTTTTAAAATTTGAAAGCTCTTTTGCTTGTATCATCAACTATCTTCCTGTCTTGCCTTTATTCTAACAGAAGTCTTCCATCTGTTCACATATTCAGAATCCTCAAATGCCATATTACAACAATTACAAGAAATGGAAACAATAAGAAAAAGTAAAAAGAATACTAGCTGGGGAGGAGAATTGGGGGCAACAAGAACATTTGTACTAGTGTAGCACTTGTAAAAGGTGGTTCAATGATTTGATCACCTACATAAGGATCGTATTACTGCTTTAGCTGATGTATTTTTCTCTAAAAGAGATCTCTATCTGAAGTATATAGGAGTAACTTAGAGTAGAAGTCTGAAAGCTTAAGACACCAAAGGAGACAAAATTAGACACCGAACCCTACTCTATATTCTGCATTTGGGGTCTGTTACTCCTTACCATGCCTTTCCTGAAACAAGAGAAAACACAACAATCTTGTTTATATTAATTAAAGCTTTCAAAACTGCCCAGATATAGGGTGAAAATATATTTCTATTTTAAAAAATGGATATTTTTTTTTTTTAAGAGGATGGCTGCTTAGTACTCAATCACTCTTGTTTAAAAGGCAAGCTGGGATAGGGATGTCTCAATTTGTATATTGGGGAAGGCAGCCCTGAAGACCATCTCCAGTGTTGGTGCAGTCCCTTAATGTACCTCCCTGAGTGGAGCCTGATGGTACCCTGGGAGAGCATTCACACGTTGGAGATTGTCTCAGAGTTGGTGGCTGATCAGGAAGACCACAAGCAGTCAGGAAAAGGCAGCTGAACCATTTGGGAAGCACTAATCCAGTATCCCAAGAGCTTTATAGGTGCAGTCAAAGAGCAGAGGGCTTCCAGTAATCCTCAAAAGAAAAGACTTGACAGTCAGTGGAGAAGATAATCTCTCCTGTAATAAGTTATAATTTATAACACATTGTAGCTCTGTTTTGGGGCCAGACTGGATTGTTTTCACAGATCTAAGTGTAGATAGATTAGAGGGAAACCAAGAAATTTATTCTGGGTTTTCACTGGGCTATCTGAGAGGAGTGCTTGGAGCTTCAATAGCTGCTTTTTAAAGCAATACCCCAAAGAGACAGTCACCTGGAAAAAAAATCTGTACTGGAAAATGGTGCAACAAATCAATAGCCACTGCTTTAACTGCATCTAGTGAAACCTGGGAGGAGGGAGAGGGGAAGTCCTGAGAACCAGTCAAAGCAAAATGTTAATTCTAATTGTTGTATTTAGTTGGCCTTGTCTTGTGACAAGTTTGTTACTATGCAGATTTCCTACCTGCCACCTTCCATGGGAGGATTTTGCAAAGTGAAGTTATGCAGGCAATTCCCCTTGCTTCTTACCTCTTTATTCCTAATTATGTTGGCCCTGTGTTCACTCAAGATAATATTATAGCTGTCCCCAAATACTCTAGATTTGGTGCCTGTGACAAATGAAATCTTTCAGTGCTTGGAATTATTTTCTTTTCCTATGTTGCAGAAGGGGGGCTACTAAAATGCTAAAAACACTGGTGTACTTGCTTATTCTCTGACAATGGATTATTAGTTTTTATATCTTTTTGCAGTCATAATTTCTTAGATCTCCTTTTTGTCTTCAGATACATATATAATGTCACACAGGATGGTTTGGTTTTTTTTAAATACATGTCTGTATATACTGCCCCCCCACCCCGGAATGTCTTCTTTCTTCCTATGCAATAACTCTTTCATATGCTGAATGTATATTCCTTGCACCATGATGCCATCCTATTAAAGGCTATCATGAAAATTATTTGTAATTATTCTGCTACATCTGCATACATCTGTATTTTTGTATGGAAAAACTGAAATGTAGAAATTATGAATCCAAAGTGAACAGAGATTAGAAATTCCCTCCTTTAGCCACTGCATCAGTAATAATTGCATTGCATCAATAATATTCTCCACTTCTGGCTGTTTTAACTACAAAACAATGTAGCACTGTAGCTTTCAGTGGTTCTTATTACAACAAACAGTAACAGAGGCACAGTCAGAAGTTGTTTAGGTTTGTATGTGCTGGATTTGGAAAAGGATAAGAGAAAGAAGCCAGAGAAATGGGCACTATAAAATATCACAGCTTTCAGGCGCTACACAGACTAGTTAAAGCATCCCCACTCTGTAGCTTTAAGCTGGATGCGAAAGGGCTCTGGATGGACTGAGGAAGTAGAGGAAGGCTGATCACCCCTGTGACCCCCACAGAGTTGTTATGGTAAAGGGGACCCAGAAACTTCTTGGCTCTCTTTTGGGTCATTGTTGTCCTCCATCTTGTTGGGAATATCCAGTCTGTTTTCTTTCCAGCCCCTGGAAGGATTATACCTACTGAGAGAAACCAGGAGGAAGGGTGGTCCTATAAAATGTTATGTAGCAAACACATAGTGCCAGAGCCAACCCTCAGGGCCACCACAAGTCCCAGGAGTCATGCCAACAGCACTCCAAGATAGGCAGTGCTGAAGCATTCCTGATAGCTGGCACTCCACATCCATGCCACCACCATTGGAGGTGGCATGCAAACCCTGATGGCCACAGAGGACCTTTTGAAAAAGAATGAATGTTGTCAAACATGTCTCAGACCCTTGGTAGAGCTGCAAAGGTGAGTTGAAAGCTTTTGGGCTGGGTTCAAAGCATTGGGTCCTGGAGTCCAGCAAAGCGTGTAGCTGTTGCAACTCTGAGACAGGAGGCGTTTGAAGGTTTCTTCCTGATAATCACAACAGGTTAAACCCAAACTGTTTGCAATATCCACAGATATGCTAAAACATGGCAGATTTAGCCCTGAGTACAGTCAGAATGAACATTAGATAGAGGCCCAACCGCAGGCAATGATCTTCTCAGCTCCTTCCCTCTCTCCTTTTCCAAATCCTTCTCTGACTCTGGGTACTGGGGTTTCTTTGCTACTCTCAGTAGACTAACCTAATTAAAGCAATTAAACACTTAATAGTGACATTCAAAAAAAGGAAAAATATGTGAGATTATGGCCAAGATTCTGAGTTTTATGGACAACTTTAGAACTATCCCTGTTTTTTATCAAAGAAGTTCAGATTCACACATCCAAGTGGCTCTTTGGATATTGAAATGTGCTATTCACATGGGTAATTTAATTCAGAAGCATCTGACTGCTGCTACCTGGCCTTTTTTGCGAACTTTTAGTCAGTCTATAGAGAATTTAGAAGCCTTTCACTATAGAGTTGGAAATAAGAAACAGGATTGTATTTCAGTTTTTCTCATGTGCATTGTCAGGCATCAATCTGAGATAGGCTTTTTTTTTTTTTTTTTTTTTTTTTCTCTTTTAACCTGAAAAACTAAAGATTGTTGCTGGCATACAGCAATGTTCTCCAGTGTTGTAATGCAGTACATCCTATACATGTCCTAAAGAAGTTCCAGGTTTTTATTATTTGGAGGTAGGGAGGTATCATGAATTTGCAAGACTTCTAGTAAATTTTATATGAACTTGATAATTAGCTGGAGAATTCTGATTTTAGGTACATCCAGGAATTGGTCTTGATACAAAATCCCAGATAATGATTTGAAAATTTGGGATCAGCATAACTTCAGGTTGAAGCATCTGCTGTGTAATCTAATCTGTAGTGTATTTGTGTGTGGGACAGTAAACAGCTCCCTTTCAGAGCTGGCCTTATTTCTGGGGCAATATCTATAATTCCTGGAGATTCAACATATTATTTCAGTACAAAAAGTGTGACACGAAGTTACCCAAGCTAATAAGGCCAAAATCTTTTGAAAACAAAGTTTTGCTACTCATGAAATGCTTGCTAAGAGCAAAATTCATCTTGTTACAGTGGAAATAACACAATCCAGCTTCAGATGTCAGGAAGAAAGACACTGCCAATGTATGAGTAGCTGCCATCTGAAGGCATTGAGATTTTTAGGCCCATTGAATCTTAACCAAAAAGACCTGGGGAACATCTGAGACAAAAGCTAGCTGGTAAATTCATCGCTGCTGTCATTAAACACTCACATCACAGGCATCTCTTTGTGTCTACAGAACCCCAGCCAAAAGAGGGAATACAGGCTTTGGGTGCTGTTGTAGGCAATGTGTTCCCATGGAAGAAGCTTGGGGTGACCAGTGCACATACTTGGTGCCTAAGCCAGAGGTGTGAGTTGTCTCACCAAATCTTTTTATTTTAATGAGAAATGAGGGAGTGAGAAGCCCTGAGCATGGGCCATGGCTGGCTCCCTCCAGCTGTGAAATATTTGTGTCCCTAGTGGCTGTCCTCTCCTCAGGAGTAGAGCAGATGGCAGAGCTTCCCCTTTCCATTTATGAAGGGGTTACAGGGCCATGCTGCCAAAAGAGCTGCACGAGGGGCTGAAAGCCCTGAGAGTGGTTTGGGTCAAATTAGGTTGCTTTGGGAAGACTGGGATCTCTGAAAATGTTTTTTTTTCATTCTTTAAATTAAAATTTAATTTAAGTAATTGAAATACATAATCCGTCTCTGAGGAATGCTGTCTTAATCTTGTCTCATAGAAGAAAAAGCAGGATTTTCAAATTTTATCTGTTACTGATCAGCTGTATGAGCTTACACCAGTCTTCTAACCTCTTTGAGCCTTTGTGTCACCTTATCTTCTCCCAGCTTTCTCTCTCCTAACTATGGAGATTTCAAGCAGTTTGTCCTTTGCAATGTGACAGTTCAGTGCTCAGCACTAACGGTGCTTAACTACAGCTGTGGAGCTAAGGCAGCAATATACTTTAATGAAAAGCTATCATGAAAAACCCCTTCCTAACCCCCTTCCCCCCCCCCCCCCCCCCCCAAAAAAAAAAAA